>JAVLUX010000002.1:52418440-52643440 GCA_032164185.1 Moxostoma hubbsi
TTACTACGAGTGTAATAAAATATAATTTTGTGGGCATTTGAGGAGTTGCGTTTCACAGCAGTCTAGAGTTTGTTAGAAATATAATGTTTTGATGGACAGAATATTGAAATTGGTTGCATAAAATACTTTGTAAAGGCAATATATTCTGAATGGGACACTTTAAAACGCTTCCACTATCTCTGTGACTGATGTTTTCATCTGTTTGAGTGTAAGTTTATATGTTTTGTTGAACATGCATTTGAACACAATTGCCGACATTCTTACAAACAAGTTATGTTATGTAAGTCGATTCAGACTATAAGTCGCAGGACCTTGCAGATGATGAAAAACAAATTGTCTTATATTCCAGAAAATATGGTAGTGCACCTTTAATCCAAAACCAAAGTTATCAATTGTAACTACCAAACATGGCACAGACCTTCAAACTGTTCTGACTCGCGTTGCTAAATCTTTTCGAACTGATCAGAATTACGATTTTCGCACAGCAAGAGGCTGCTTGCCAATTAGTGTTTTGTTGTTTTCACACTCAATGTCAGCCCATGCATTCTTCACCCACGAAATTTCGCCATACAAAGGTAAATGTAACCGGGCCTTTAAACTTGACAAACTTCACCTATCTTGTTAAAACTATAAATAAAATATAAAATTTTCACCAAATAAACCTTTTCTCTAAATTCATTTTCTTTTTATAATTTTTTGTGTTGGGGTCAGATATATTGGGCCAAAACATTGGCAGAGCAAGTACAAATCTGAACTACTGTTCTGACTTGATCAGCTGAAAAAACAATCCTTATTTGTTGAGCCCAGGAAAGTAACCAAGAGCAGGAGAGTTGGTGAAAGGAAATTGTCCCAACACTTGTGTTCTTCGGATCCCTTTGTTTACAATTTGCAGCAGCAAAAACGACCAGAAGTCATTCATCTTCAATGAGAGTTTGACGATTTGAGGTGACATGAGCTTCATGGCGATGCAACAAAATTTAGCAGAGTTCAACTTTGCACAGCAATGTGATGCAGTGGCTTCTAATGGGAGTTCAAACACTGAAGCTAATATACCTGGATAAAGTAGTCGAATAGGACTGCCTACTAGCAACCAACATTCCAGCAAGTTGGCACTTTAATCTGAAGCTGGCGCCACACTATGTGACTACAAACAACTATATTTTAGCCAAGGGTGTCACACATGCAGGCAGTTTTGCCGAGATCTCACTCTCTTCAGTCAGAAGTATGACACACTTGCCAATTAAGAATTGTGGTGGGATGACAAACATATCAACTCACCGCAACTCTCTGATTCCCTATCATGTGGCGTTAAAAAAACAACAGTAGCACCATATTTAGATTGTGTATATGAGCCAAGAACATTTGCCATTGCACAAATAAAATTAAAGTTAAACTATAAAAATCCTCACTTGTATTTTCATGGGAGTTTGACACAAACCACTGTAGACGCACATCAGAACACTTTAAAGCGGTTCATCTTTACGCGCTTCTCTGCTCTGAATGCGGCTGGTGCTCAAACAATACATGAACGGAATATGAGACACAAAAACACATCATGTAATCATGGAATATCTATATTCGCTTAAAATTCCCATATGTGGACAATAAATTGTGACTGGAATATGAAGCATGTAATGCAGGCATGTATGGCAAGCCACAAGGTTCTTATGTTATAAAATGCAAAGCAGACTGGTACCACTTCACATTCACATTGCAAAAAAAAAATCAATCGAACCACAAAAGTGCCCACAAACGAACCTCCTGAGGTGGTCTGAGTATGGTTCACTTTTGAGTCATTTTAGGTGGGTCTTAGACCACTTGGGTTGTTCACATATAACAGTTATACCACTCTGAGAGCCCCTCCCTGAACTGCCACCTTAACGTGGTGGAGGGGTTTGAGTACCCGAATGACCCTAGAAGCTATGTTGTCTGGGGCTATACGCCCCTGGTAGGGTCTCCCAAGGCAAACAGGTCCTAGGTGACGGGTCAGACTAAGAGCGGTTCAAAAACCCCTTATGATGGAGAAGAACTTAATGACCGTGACGTCGCCCGGTATGGCGCAGCCGGGGCCCCACCCTGGAGCCAGGCCCGGGGTTGGGGCTCGTATGCGAGCGCCTGGTGGCCGGGTCTCTCCCCACGGGGTCCGGCCGGGCTCAGCCCGAAGGAGCGACGTGGGGCCGCCTTCCCGTGGGCTCACCACCTGCAGGAGGAGCCGTAAGGGGTCGGTGCAGAGAAGATTGGGCGGCAGTCGAAGGCGGGGGCCTCGACGACCCGATCCCTGGACACGGAAACTAGCCTTAGGGACGTGGAACATCACCTCGCTGGCGGGGAAGGAGCCTGAGATTGTGCGTGAGGTTGAAAGGTTCCGACTAGAGATAGTCGGGATCACCTCTACGCATGGCTTGGGCTCTGGAACCACACTCCTCGAGAGGGGATGGACTCTTCACCACTCTGGAGTTGCCCATGGTGAGAGGCGGCGGGCTGGTGTGGGTTTGCTTATAGCCCCCCAGCTCAGCCGCCATGTGTTGGAGTTTACCCCTGTGAACGAGAGGGTCGTTTCCCTGCGCCTACGGGTCGGGGATAGGTCTCTCACTGTCGTGTGTGCCTACGGGCCGAACGGCAGTGCAGAGTACCCGGCCTTCTTGGGGTCTCTGGGAGGAGTGCTGGAAAGTGCTCCGACTGGGGACTCCGTCGTTCTGCTGGGGGACTTCAACGCCCACGTGGGCAACGACAGTGACACCTGGAGGGGCGTGATTGGGAGGAACGGCCCCCCCGACCTGAACCCGAGCGGTGTTCAGTTATTAGACTTCTGCGCTAGTTACGGTTTGTCCATAACGAACACCATGTTCAAGCATAAGGGTGTCCACCAGTGCACGTGGCACCAGGACACCCTAGGTCGTAGGTCGATGATCGACTTTGTAGTCGTTTCATCTGACCTGCGGCCTTATGTCTTGGACACTCGAGTGAAGAGAGGGGCGGAGTTGTCAACTGATCACCACCTGGTGGTGAGTTGGATCCGGTGGCGGGGGAGGAAGCTGGACAGACATGGCAGACCCAAGCGTACTGTAAGGGTTTGCTGGGAACGTTTGGCCGAATCTCCTGTCAGAGAGATCTTCAACTCCCACCTCCGGCAGAGCTACGACCGGATCCCGAGGGAGGTTGGAGATATTGAGTCTGAGTGGACCATGTTCTCCACCTCCATTGTCGAAGCGGCTGCTCGGAGCTGTGGCCGTAAGGTCTCCGGTGCCTGTCGAGGTGGCAATCCCCGAACCCGGTGGTGGACACCGGAAGTAAGGGATGCCGTCAAGCTGAAGAAGGAGTCCTATCGGGCCTTGTTGGCTTGTGGGACTCCTGAGGCAGCTGACAGGTACCGGCAGGCCAAGCGGACTGCAGCCCGGGTGGTTGTGGAGGCAAAAACTCGGGCCTGGGAGGAGTTCGGTGAGGCCATGGAGAAGGACTATCGGCTGGCCTCGAAGAGATTCTGGCAAACTGTCCGGCGCCTCAGGAGAGGGAAACAGTGCCCTACCAACGCTGTTTACAGTAGAGGTGGGCGGCTGTTGACCTCAACTGGGGATGTCGTCGGACGGTGGAAGGAATACTTCGAGGATCTCCTCAATCCCGCCGTCACGTCTTCTATTGAGGAAGCTGAGACTGGGGTCTCAGAGGTGGACTCGTCCATCACCCTAGCTGAGGTCACCGAGGTAGTCAAGAAACTCCTTGGTGGCAAGGCACCGGGGGTGGATGAGATCCGCCCTGAGTACCTCAAGTCTCTGGATGTTGTGGGGCTGTCTTGGCTGACACGCCTCTGCAGCATCGCGTGGCGGTCGGGGACAGTGCCTCTGGGATGGCAGACTGGGGTGGTGGTCCCTCTTTTTAAGAAGGGGGACCGGAGGGTGTGTCCCAACTACAGGGGGATCACACTTCTCAGCCTCCCTGGGAAAGTCTATGCCGGGGTACTGGAGAGGAGAATACGGCCGATAGTGGAACCTCGGATTCAGGAGGAACAGTGCGGTTTTCGTCCGGGCCGTGGAACACTGGACCAGCTCTATACCCTCTACAGGGTGCTGGAGGGTTCATGGGAGTTTGCCCAACCAGTTCACATGTGCTTTGTGGATTTGGAGAAGGCATTCGACCGTGTTCCCCGAAGCGGCCTGTGGAGGGTGCTCCGGGAGTATGGGGTCCCGGGTCCTTTGCTAAGGGCTGTCCGGTCCCTGTATGACCGAAGCAGGAGCTTGGTTCGCATTGCCGGTAGTAAGTCAGACTTCTTCCCAGTGCATGTTGGACTCCGGCAGGGCTGCCCTTTGTCGCCGGTTCTGTTCATAATTTTTATGGACAGAATTTCTAGGCGCAGCCAGGGGCCGGAGGGTGTCAGGTTTGGGGACAACACGATTTCTTCTCTGCTCTTTGCGGATGATGTTGTCGTGTTGGCCCCTTCACACCAGGACCTTCAGCATGCGCTGGGACGGTTTGCAGCCGAGTGTGAAGCGGCCGGGATGAGGATCAGCACCTCCAAATCCGAGGCCATGGTCCTCAGTCGGAAAAGGGTGGCTTGCTCCCTTCAGGTTGGTGGGGAGATCCTTCCTCAAGTGGAGGAGTTTAAGTATCTTGGGGTTTTGTTCACGAGTGAGGGAAGGATGGAACGGGAGATTGACAGACGGATCGGTGCAGCTTCTGCAGTAATGCGGTCGATGTACCGGTCTGTTGTGGTGAAGAAGGAGCTGAGCCGCAAGGCAAAGCTCTCTATTTACCGGTCAATCTACGTTCCTACTCTCACCTATGGTCATGAGCTTTGGGTCATGACCGAAAGGACAAGATCCCGGATACAGGCGGCCGAAATGAGCTTTCTCCGCAGGGTGGCTGGGCGATCCCTTAGAGATAGGGTGAGAAGCTCGGTCACTCGGGAGGAGCTCAGAGTAGAGCCGCTGCTCCTCCACATCGAGAGGGGTCAGTTGAGGTGGCTCGGGCATTTGTTTCGAATGCCTCCTGGACGCCTTCCCCGGGAGGTGTTCCGGGCACGTCCCACTGGGAGGAGGCCCCGGGGAAGACCTAGGACACGTTGGAGAGACTATGTCTCCCGGCTGGCCTGGGAACGCTTCGGTGTCCCCCCAGAAGAGCTGGAGGAAGTGTCTAGGGAGAGGGAAGTCTGGGCATCTCTGCTTAGACTGCTGCCCCCGCGACCCGGCCCCGGATAAGCGGAAGAAGATGGATGGATGGATGGACCACTCTGAGAGCACTTGGAGTGCTCAAACGAACTAGGTGTGAAAGCCTTTAGATATCTGCTGACATGTACCTCATGAATAAGGGTGGCTAACATTTGTTGATAGCTCCGCCCTCTGCTGACAAGGAAGCGGGTAATTGGCCGTCCATCTTTGTCAGTCTGAACAGGAAGGTCATAACAGAGCAGAAGCCCAGCTGAAAGAGACCAATCCAGACCACCAACTTACAATTCGGATTACTTTATTATATTTATATTGTAAATATAGAATCACTAAGTAATAATAAAAAAAAACTTCAGCTTTGGCAAACATGCAGTTTTAAAAGTAACTTGCCTGCTAAACCAGGTTTCAATCCAGGCTGCTTGTTCTTCTCATATGTTTTCAACATGAAAGAAGGAATTCCAGACACAGTTTTTCCCTGGTCAGAGCGCACATTTCCCCCACTCAGGGCTGAATGGTACACTCCACGGGGCATTTGGCTCATCTCCTGCCTCATTAGTGCTGTTAGGAACGTCTCAAGGGCTGTTTTAAAGGATAATTCATGGGTAAAGTAGGTTTTTGTTTAAGGTTAATCAATAGATTACATAAACATCTACAGTATCTAAAAAGGTCAGTTCATTACAAAAGCAGCAGAAGTCGATTTATAATATATTCTTCACTTTCTATAAGGCAACACAACCTTTCTTATGGACTTGCTATGCTGCATGTTGTGCTTTTAGGAAATGACATCACTCACAGCCTCAGTGTTTAAAACAAGACCTGTTTGTCCAGTGATCTACTTCAGAGAAACTCTAACCCATTTCTTTGATAAATCATGGTAACATGGTAAAATTACATAACACTACGTATAGAAGATCACACCTTGGGTTTTATGCCATGTAAAATATTAGCAAGCCTTTTCAAGACACCATATCTGTCCTAATTTATTTCAACAGAGTTTTTTAAATTGAAGCCAGCTGGCCTGTTTTTTTTAACCCAAAACAAATATATCCTTTATATAATCCTTTGAGAGATGAAAAGAAAGAGCTAAACAGGTAGTAGGTAAATGTATGAGTAAATAGTTTGCAATTTGAAGTTAACATGAAACAACTTTCCCATATTTCAGAGTGAAACAGAATACTCTCCACACACACACACACCCACACACAAAGATTTTATACATCAGTAACCATTTGAATCACGAAAAGTGGGTGCATCTGGAAAGTATTCACAGCTCTTCACTTTTTCCACATTTTGTTTTGTTACAGCCTTATTCCAAAATGGATTCAATTCATTATTTTCCTCAAAATTCTACAAACAATACCCCATAATGACAACGTGAAAGAAGTTTGTTTGAAATCTTTGCAAATTTATTAAAAATAAAAAACAACAAGAAATCACATGTACATAAGTATTCACAGACTTTGCTCAATACTTTGTTGAAGCATCTTTGGCACCAATTACAGCCTCAAGTCTTTGAGTATGATGCTACAAGCTTGGCACACTTATTTTTGGGCAGTTTCTCCCATTCTTCTTTACAGGACCTCTCAAGCTCCATTAGGTTGGATGGGGAGCGTCGGTGCACAGCCATTTTCAGATCTCTCCAGAGATGTTCAATTGGGTTCAAGTCTGGGCTCTGGCTGGACCACTCAAGGACATTCACAGAGTTGTCCCGTAGCCACTCCTTTGTTATCTTGGCTGTGTGCTTAGGGTCGTTGTCATGTTGGAAGATGAACATTCGCCCCAGTCTGAGGTCCAGAGCGCTCTGGAGCAGGTTTTCATCAAGGATGTCTCTGTACATTGCTGCATTCATCTTTCCCTCGATCCTGACTAGTCTCCCAGTTCCTGCTGCTGAAAAACATCCCCACAGCATGATGCTGCCACCACCATGCTTCACTGTAGGGATGGTATTGGCCAGGTGATGAGCGGTGCCTGGTTTCCTCCAGATATGACTCTTGCCATTCAGGCCAAAGGTTTCATCAGACCAGAGAATTTTGTTTCTCATGGTCTGAGTCCATCAGGTGCCTTTTGGCAAACTCCAGACAGGCTGTCATGTGCCTTTTACTGAGGAGTGGCATCCGTCTGGCCACTCTACCATACAGGCCTGATTGGTGGAGTGCTGCAGAGATGGTTGTTCTTCTGGAAGGTTCTCCTCTCTCCTCTGACAGAGTGACCATCGGGTTCTTGGTCACCTCCCTGAACCTTAAGGCCCTTCTCCCCCGATCGCTCAGTTTGGCCGGGCGGCCAGCTTTAGGAAGAGTCCTGCTGGTTCCAAACTTCTTCCATTTATGGATGATGGAGGCCGCTGTGCTAATAGGGACCTTCAATGCTGCAGAAAGTTTTCTGTACCCTTCCCCAGATCTGTGCCTCGATACAATCCTGTCTCGGAAGGTCTACAGACACTTCCTTGGAGTACAAGGCTTGATTTGTGCTCTGACATGCACTGTTAACTGTGGGACCTTATATAGACAGGTGTGTGCCTTTCCAAATCATGTCCAATCAACTGAATTTACCACAGGTGGACTCCAATCAAGATGTAGAAACATCTCAAGGATGATCAGTGGAAACAGGATGCACCTGAGCTCAATTATGAGTGTCATGGCAAAGGCTATGAATACTTAAGTAAATGTGATTTTTTTTAATTTGTAATAAATTTGCAAAGATTTCAAACAAACTTCTTTCACGTTGTCATTATGGGGTGTTGTTTGTAGAATTTTGAATAAAAATTTTAATTTAATCCATTTTGGAATAAGGCTGTAACAAAACAAAATGTGGAAAAAGTGAAGCGCTGTGAATACTTTCCAGATGCACTGTATGTCATAACTGTATCCAGCTGAACACTGCATGTGCAGAATAATGGTACAACATTTCAAAAACATCTAAACTAACTTCAGTGTTTATAGATTACATTTTTATTCCACTATTTAATGACAAAAGGTATATGACCTTAGAACAAGTTTTATTTTCTTGACTTCACATGACTAGGAATTAAACCTATTCATCAGAATTAGTAGTTTCTTATTTCTGGATTTCTATTTAATGGCAAAACCATGCTAAGCATTATCTCTGCATGACATCAGTGTTGAGAACAGTAGATGGAAAGTCTGTATGTCATTTTAATGTTCCAGAAAGCTTCAAGCTGAGTCAAACGAGTGTTTTATTTAGCAAGAACAATTGTTCTTTTGGCCTCACTATAATTTTTTTTATTTTTAACCAAGACCAACAGTGTTTCATCAGCACCATTGTGGTCACAAGACTTAGCTCTTTGGTTAAAATGAATGTCTAGTTGTTTAAACCATTATTCAAATATAACTTTTATTGTGTGAAAGTACTTAAAGGGGTAGTTCACACATAAATGACAATTTTCTCATGATTTACCCTCCTGGCATCCCAGATGAGAATGACTTTCTTTCTTCAGAAGAACACAAATTAAGATTTTCTTAAATAATATTTCAGTTTTGTAGGTCCTCAAAATGGAAATGTATGGGTGTCAAAATTTTGAAGCTCCAAAATCCACATAAAGTGAGCATAAAAGTAATCCATATGACTAATGTTTTAATTCATATCTTCAGAAACAATATGATGGGGTGAGAAACAGATCAATATTTAGGTAATTTAATTATAAATTATCCTCCCTGCACAGTAGGGGGCGATATGCTTTAAGACTGTGAATCACCAAAAACAGAAGAAGAAGAATGGGAAAGTGAAACTGAAGTGGAGATTGACTGGGCAGGGAGGAGAATTTATAGTAAAAAAAAAAAGGACTTAAATATTGAACTATTTCTCACACACAGCTATCATATAGCTGCAGAAGACATGGATTTAACCACTGGAGTCATATGGATTACTTTTATGCTCACTTTATGTGGATTTTGGAGCTTCAAAATTTTGGCACCCATTCACTTGCATTGTAAGGAGCTACAGAGCTGAAATATTATTTAAAAAATCTTCATTTGTGTACAGCAGATGAAAGAAAGTCATCCACATCTGGGATGACATGAGGATGATTACATGATGAGAGAATTTTCCATTTTGGGTGAACTATCCCTTTAAGTTTGCTTGAACATAAACAGAAAGCCAGCTGCTGCAATCTTATAAGCATACCTGCTAAAACCGGTCTTGCCGTGAGTTGAACCAGCTTCACATATGATGCCCCTGGCACTGAAATATCTTCATCCTTCTCCTCATCCTCATTTTCATTCCCTTCGTCCTCATTGTCCGGCTGCTTTGGAACAGGTCTGGCCTGTAAGCAAAATCATTACCATCATTATTCTGATCCATGAAACAAACAGAAAAAATGTGAAGACATTTTGCAACTGTTCTCACCTGCTCTGGTAGGTGTAAAATGGTGTGGGAAGTTTCAGGGTATTCGGAGAGAGCTTTGAAACCATGGCTTGCAACCTCTTGGTCCTGACACCACCATTGAAGAAAAAAAAAAAAGCTTTAAATATTACTGTTCACACATGCCGTTAAAAAATACCATTTCATTAT
Organism: Moxostoma hubbsi; assembly: GCA_032164185.1. NCBI lineage: Eukaryota > Metazoa > Chordata > Actinopteri > Cypriniformes > Catostomidae > Moxostoma > Moxostoma hubbsi. The sequence goes on from JAVLUX010000002.1 coordinate 52,428,127, forward strand.
TTACCAATTCAAAATGTCAGTACTTACCTGACTAAGAGCATAGCCCCATAAAACACTGACTGCCTCATTTCTGAACCTCTGCATCAAAAAAGACAAAGCATGAGGTCATTCATCACTTATAGTCCTATAAAAAGTGGAAAAAAATTTTTTTTTATCATGAAATCTAAATTAATTATTTTTGTAATACATGTTCCTAGTCTTACTGTAAACAACAGTGCACATTGCAAAGAAAATAGTACTTGTAATCTTTCAACAAATTATAGCAACTTGCTCTTCATCTGAATCTTTCCTTTTCTGCTGAGTTCACTTAGGACACAGGCAATTAGAAAATGTTGTAACAGAGGTGAAATGGGTTGCGAACAGGGTTTCATGTCGACTTTATCTATGAATTCATATACTTCTACAAAATGTCAAGATATATCTAGCAATCCAGCATAGCTCACAGAAACGGAGGATGGTTCTCATACCTCATATTCTTCTGTTTTGACATTCAAAGCAGGCACCAAAGCCAGCAGTTCGGCAGTGACATTTAGAACCAGGGGTCTGGTATCACAGCACAACTTAGGAGAGAGAGCCTTCCATGTAGAGCTGATATCAACTACCTATACAGAAAAGAGACAAGAAAGTTTCATTAGAAATCATTATCATTTCAGCCTCTTTACAATATAAGATGCTATATTTACAATACAGAGGTCAGCATTGAACAGAAAGATCCAAATCTGCAGATGTTGAATAAGAAATAACAGGAAATAAATGTCAAATCTTGGCCTCAGATGGCACACCAACAAACCTCCTAATCCATATTGTACACAAAAATTGCACACAAAAATTCTTAAGATCCAGTTTGATTGACTGGCTTTACACGATTTCCGAAAACAGGCACACAGGTGTATATCATTCCACCGAGAAACAAAGTCTTGTTTACAAGGTTACATGCTACTTTAATTTCAGAGGAAAAGCTAATCACTGAATATGCCAAAGCGCAAAGGTTTATGACACAGAGTCTTTAAAAGAAATATCAGTTATTAAACTCTACCTGGTGCAGCTGATATGTCTTTTGAACATGTAATCTGCCAATCAACAAGGAAGTCCCTTTGTCTAACATTTCAATTGCAAGTAAACCGTTTTTTCTGTAGCACACTACAACAGTTTTCCCACTGAAACCCTCCTCCTCCCCAGCATCACTTGTCTAGATCTGCTTCAAGAGGATTGTATGCATGTCTACTTGTGCAGCAGCAGCATGTCCTACATGTTCAATGCAGCATGTCTTATGTATGTTTAATTGTGTAGCAGCAGCAGCATCATCATCATTTCTTATATGCTTGAAACAGCCGTGTGTGTATGTTTTTAGCATTAATGTCTTCGTACATCCTCTTCCGCAGCAGTAATTTTTGTTAGTGATTCTAGTCAAAGTAATTTTACTCAGACAAGACTTAACCTACTAACTTGTGATATCTGTTATAATACCCTTTTCCATTTTCATTTTTCAGAAATAGTAACCATTCATGAAGACAACAGCTATTATTTGAATGCACTGCCACTTTGTTGCATGCAGGTCAATCATTGCGGTATCACTGTCAATGTCAAATAATAAATGAACTGTGATTAGTCCATTTTCAGGTCATAAAAATTACCCCTTCATGTCTAACTGGCCAGTTCTAGGCCAGAATAAGCTGCAAAGTGGACTGGACCAAACTTCATGCTAATGGTCAAGAGTCTATGTGAGACTCTGTGAGACTATTAATAATGGGACTATTAGGATACATAAAGACAGAGCACTCTGACCTCAGCTCTACAGAGCTCCAGTAAGCCCTGCAGTGCCAGAGCAACAGGGGTGGCTTGATCCTTCCTGGTGAACTGTGTCAGTGTGTCAGTGATGGCGGCCAGCATGTCTCCTCCATGCTGGTACGGCCTGGAACAACATGTAAACCATTAGGGAATGAAGAGGAATGAATGAATGTGACCACACAAGTGCAGCAATGTTACGGGTATTTTGGAAAATAAACTTTTGAAGGTGAATAGTCACTGAGGTCTTTAGCCCAGTCTTTCAGTACAAAACAGTAGTGGACTTGTGTCCTATTTGAATTAAGTGGCACATCAAATCCAAAATTAATTTCAATTAAATGAATGACAAAGGCAGATTTAACAGCAATAGACAACAGTGTGGGTGAAACAGACCTCTCCCTGCAGATGTCCCTGACACAGGCCGCCCTAGCCAAAATCTGCTCCCACTGAGTCTCTTTTCCAATGACCACAGAGGATCTTTCAAGCTGTGACATCAGTCTCTGCAGGTCTGGATACACACGGTCCTATACAAAATGACAAAAGCCTCAGATATGTCCTAGGATATAGCTTAAAGTTTTAAGGTTAAAATATGATGCATAATTGGCATTATAGTAGGGATAGATATCAGCACTGATTTCCCAAATCAATTAGATTCTGATTCAAAAAGACTGATTTGGTTGAATTTGGTATTAATTCAGTTTGGGATATTTTAGTTACAATGTAAATTTTGCTTAATTATGATATTTGCTTAAATACAAATCACATCATAATATTCTGTAAAAGGGCTTAATACAAACGGAGTTAACCAATACACTGCATTACATTTTTAAAACTAGCTTTAAGGTGGCAGCACTCGCCACTGTTTAATCAGTTGATCAAAATATAATTAAAAATATAAAAAAGTTTCGTGGAAAGAAACAAGCAGAAACTGCACAAAGCTACTTTAAATAACTGAATGATAAAAATCTTCACACATCCACTGGGAAAAACAAAAGTATATATTTATATAGTATAGAAAGAAAACAGCAATCTTTGGATTTGGAGAATCAATAACATATCAGATCAGATCAAATCATTAATTAAGCTATTTTCACCCAGCAGTAAATTATAGCTACTATTGCTATTTTATCTACTTCTGTTTTATAAATAGCTATATCACGTATTCTCAAAAATACATTATTACCTATGTTGAAACCCTTTTTGTGATAGTACTACAAGTACATATTAACTAGGTGAATAACAGAATAAGATAAATTATCATTAAAAAAAATTTAATACAGTATCTCACAAAAGTGAGTACACCCCTCACATTTTTGTAAATATTTGATTCTATTTTTTCATGTGACAACACTGAAGAAATGACACTTTGCTACAATGTAAAGTAGTGAGTGTACAGCTTGTATAACAGTGTAAATTTGTTATTGTTATTGCTTAGGGGTGTACTCACTTTTGTTGCCAGCGGTTTAGACATTAATGGCTGTGTGTTGAGTTATTTTGAGGGGACAGCAAATGTATACTGTTATACAAGCTGTACACTCACTACTTTACATTGTAGAAAAGTCTAATTTCTTCAGTGTTGTCAAATGAAAAGATATAATCAAATTTTTACAAAAATGTGAGGGGTGTACTCACTTTTGTGAGATACTGTACATATACAGATAAATTCACAAATATCACTCAAGTCTTTATGGTTTGTGTTGGTCTAGTAGTATAGACTCTTGCCGATGTGCAGTCCAAGGTATGTAAATGTACTGAACTAGAGCTAGAATTGATGGGGTTAGATCACCATTCCGGATCATTCAGGCCCAATTTACCTCTTGACTATAATGTAGCATTGCCTGTAAAATAGCTGCAATACACTATTGGAATACACTATAACACTGATTTAATTTAATTTAATTTTTAACAAAATAATTTTGAAAAATATTTAACAAACATTTTGAATCTATGCATGTTCTTAAAGATCTAACAAAACATGACAAGAATGAATGGTCAGTGAGAACAACACCTGTTTTTGCCATAAAAGAGCTAAAAGCCGCAGAGCCACAGGCCTCAGTCTGGGTAAACTGCCCAAAGTCTGAAGTATATGAAGAACCTGTGGAATACAGAACTGAGAAGACAGAAATCCGTCAGGACAAAGGCAGAGGACACATCCACCTAATGCTGAAACATTTATGAAAAGGACTGCATATATGAACATGCAATTTCAAAATAATTAAGTTAAGCCTTTGCTTTTATGCTTTTAATGCTTTGGCTGTGACCTACAGGCCAGCAGCTGTGCTTTTAATCGGGACTGCAATGTACAGCATTATAAAGACAACATAACTGGACCACAAATTGTCACCTATATTCTAAGGTGGAATGCAATGAGATCGCATGTCTAACCATTAAAATTAAAATAAAATACATCAGCAAAAACACAACAGCCGCATCTCTCGCACACACCCATATTTTATGCTTAATGGCAGTGCATGCTCATTATGCAACCTATAGAACACATTTTTGTTGATCTGGCATTTCACCAGCAAGCAAAATGTTAGAAAAGTACACACTAGGCATACAAGACTAATGAATAATATCTAACGTGAGCGGCAACAATAAATAACTATGGCACAGACAATGGCCAGGTTAATGGCTGGAGCTGCATATATTGCAGGTGAGCTGTTGCCATGGCAACAGTAGCAGCAAAATCTCCAAATCTATTTGGATGGACTACAGAATATTCATATTTCTGGATTCTGTGTTAGCCACTGAGATGTTATACACATGGTGCTGCTTTCTTAATGTACCTATTAACAACTTTACTTTTTATTGTAATTTAATAACAGTGAGTAATCAAAAATTTGCAAATCAATTTAGATATACTTTAATGTGTATGTTTCAAAACTTAATAAAAATAAGAAAGTAAATATAATAATACTTTAATATTATTTTTTTAATTTATTTTTTACTCTTCTTTAGTTTTAGGGTCATTTTTGACATTGGACAGGTAAAGAATAAGATATAAATACTGCATAGTTTGTGGTACTGGAAACAAATGCTGTGACTTTTCAAGACCATAAAAAAAATTATAAATATATAAAAGGAAAAAAAATATCACTTATGGATATAATTGTTTAAGAGAAAAACAAATAGTTCCTTACATAGTCTTCACTGATCAATTTTGACAAGTAAGGGAAGAACCAGTTGTGACCACTCGCCTCCTAACTTTCTGGACGTAACAAAGCTTTAAATAGTTTTTTGTACAGCTACGATTAAAATTTGACCTAAAAATATTTCACATTTTCTAAAATTTAGCCCCTAGTAACCATATACTGTTCTCTACTTTCCCCACCTGCATCACTGGGTAATGCATCTTTCCACAAATTGCAGACATTCCTCTCAAAAGGGCGTTTTGCACACATGCACAAATCCACACACCCAAACACATGCAGAGAGGTTGTTTTTTTTTCAGCCTGATCGCAATCAATTTCCGTGACCATGGCAACATTTTTGCAATCCAAAAGTACGTGCTTAATTACAGCTTTGCTGCAACTTCCCAGTGAAATGTCCAGTAGGGGGCACCAAAAGCGAGTAAAATTATGTTGTAATCAAAGTAGGTATTTAAGGCTGAATTTTAAATGAAGTTTTTAATGAGAAAAACGTAACCTGTAACCTAACCTAAAACCACATGAGAGGTGAACAAAACAGACATCCTTACCCTTAACCAACAACTAAACATCACCGATAGTGATTTAAAGCAAATGTGACAACAAATTAAGCAGCCAAATAATTTTGTGTCACTTAAATTACATTTACGTCAGCTTGCATGCTTGACTGGGCTGTTGTCATCGATTTCAATGTTCTATATCATTTGTCTGTAACCACATGCATAGGTATAATGAAACAATGATGCATGGAAAACTATGTCAGAAATGGTCAGCATTCTGAGTGAGATTCACTGAGCTGTTGAAAGATCGTTCATTAAGTTGATATAATGCATTGAGTATAGCTGCAGTTTATGACACATTCCCATACAGAATGCTCATTTTTAGCAGCAAGTAAACTGATTTTTTATTAAACTGGATGATGAACCAGAAATTGCAGACATTGTTAGTGAGTTTAATTCACACATTAATAGATTGTTCATCTTGTTCATGGTATGATGCATTGAACACTCTACCCTGCAGAATGTTCAGTATTAGAGGCAAAACAAATGATTCCTTTTCAAAAGAGAATGATATCATTGTTTTACTAGCAATATACAGTATATCATCTGTGATCAGATTTTCTAAAGCTATGGGCAGATGTGCAACCAACCAATAATGTTGGAATGACAGCAGCAGTAACGCCCACTAGCGACACGGAGTACAGAGACTAGCAACATCTAGCAACAAAATCTCTGACAATGTGTACAGGGCTTCGAGTAAAAGTGTTTGTTTTCATAACAAAATGACTCTTACCTTGTGTGTTCCCAGTCTTGGCACAGTGTAGAGAACAGAGTGAGACAAAGCTGAATCGGACACTCTGCCCAGTTTAAACATAAGGACAGGAAGTAGACCTGGCACCTAGAGGTTAATGGGGGGGGGGGGGGTATAGCAAAGCAAAAAAGAGAAAGGCTTAGCCATTAACTCATCAGGGCCTAATCAATAAGATCCTACATAAAAACATTTAAATACACTAACTGGCCCCCAATTTACCAAGATCTCAAATAACAGGTGCTAATTTGCGTATGTGCATTATGGGCGTTTGGAGGGGTGATTTACAAAGGAAAATAACAAGTTTACACGTTTTTAAGCATGCAAACCTTTAGTAAATTGGGGCCTAACTGTGTAAAAACAAGCAAAAATTCTGCTATGCATGTTACACCATTTCATTACACACAAAGTATCATCAATAAAGATCAGTTGACAGAACATGAAAGAAACAATCAGCTGCTCAAGGGGTATTCCTAATATCCTTAAAGGATTAGTTCACCCTGATGCCATCCCAGATGTGTCTTTCTTCAGCAGAACACAAATTAAGATGACTTATAATGCAAGTAAATGGGTGCCATCAGGCTGCTGGCTGTTTGAAGGTCTAAAAGGCATATTTTGGCAGCGGTAAAGTAATCCACATGACTCCAGTCGATCAATTAATGTCTTCTGAAGCAAATCGATAGGTCTGTGTAAGAAACAAATCGATAATTAAAACCTTTTTAACATTACATCATTGCTTCCGGCCAGCACTGGGATACTCTTTGAAATGAACTAACTCTCACGTGACGTTCATTCTTCTGTTGTATAAAAAGCACGCACTTCCAACTTCTCGCGTAAATGCACCATAGCACTTACGATACTGATGCGTCAACTGCTAGCAGGAAACGTTTTTTTTTTATTAATAAAGTTTAATGATCGATTTTTTTCTTATACCAACCTATCGATTTGCTTCAGAAGACTGGAGTCGTGTGGATTACTTTTATGCGGCCTAAATTTGCCTTTTGGACCTTCAAATAGCCAGCAGCCTGATAGCACCCCCTTACTTATGTTAAAATTTTTCTACAAATCTTAATTTGTGTTCTGCTGAAGAAAGACAGTCATACACATCTGGGATGGTATCAGTTCCGACCGTAAACGATGCCGACCCATGATCCGGCGTCGTTATTCCCATGACCCGCCGGGCAGCGTGCAGGAAACCACAAGTCTTTGGGTTCTGGGGGGAGTATGGATGAGATAATTTTCATTTTTGGGTGAACGAATCCTTTAAACTTGGAAGAGTTGTCCAAATAAGATCATTTACAATGGAGGAAAAATGCAATAGTAGGACCCGTGAATACCACATTTTCAAAACTGTCAAAAAGCAAGACACCTACAGATCCCCCCAAAAGCCTTAAGTCACACTTAGACATGTATGAAAGAAACTGCATTGGATGGTATCAGAGCAGAAAAAAGAAAGAAAGAAAGAAAGAAAGCTTGTAACAAATCAGCGTCAAATCAGTGCCGTGTTGAAGAAGTGACCATGCACACTGAGCATAGAGAAGAACGGGCTACAAAGGTCAGAGAATAAAGAGGCTAAAACAACAGATAATCAACAAAATCACCCATGACTGGCTACCAAAAAATTGGACAGGACCCATAACGTAACGAGACAGGTTCTGTTAGAGCTCATCACAGCGAGGGGCTGATGGAGGAGGGGTACATTCTTATTCTTCTCACCCACCTCATTCAGGCTTCTGTTAAACCGAGCAAGACTGTCACAAGTTATCCATCTCATGCTCGGGTGAGGAACGCCAAAGAGTCCTCTGCTTTGAAGTTCATTCCAAAAGTTGCCTCAATGCCTTCCAATCGTCTGACTAACAACCTGTCTCTTTCTTACTCTTTATTTTCTCAAGCTGTTTTATACAGCATAAACACTGCTTCTATTATACTAAAACACTGGCCCAAGGCCAGTGTTTCCCTAACTGAAGGAAAACAAAAATGAAAGGTGCACTTGACTGAGGCAGAGCTCAGAGGCTACAGTAAGCCAAATGACTGACAAAATAGTGAACTCTGAACCATGTGAAGGACAAGAAACTTCCGTGACTTGAAAACGGAGCACAACTGAGGACTGTGGTACATGCCCAAGAGCTGCATTTACTAATGTATGTGACATCAAACGAAATGCTTTGCAGTGATTGAAGGGGTCTGCTGGTTTATATCAAGAGTCTCTTGCTCCTAGAAAGTGCTGACTGCTCACATTTCCACAATCCATCACGCTGCCAACGCGGTGCATAAATGAGTAACCAATAAAACTGTGCCCGGTCTCATCCAGGACTTTTTTAAAAAGATAGATTTTATTCGAGTGACTGATGATGGCTTCTAAAAGGCATCTGTGCATGGTTTACTGCCTCTTTTCATGCAAATTCGCCCTGACTCACTTGGAAATGGTGCTTAAAGAAGAGTGTAATAAGCCATCCTAGGGACTTAAGGCATCTTTAATTCCTTACCGTTTAGTGCTCCTTAGGGCAGGTATCCCAGTTACTATTGCTCAAAATTAGCGTTAGGAATCTGAAAAAAACCCTAACCCCAAGAATTAAACTGTGTCCCGTAACTCGTCCTGTGCCGTTTGTGCCTTTGGACAACTCAAATTGTGTGGGTCGTTGTGGAGAGGTAAGCTATTACTTCTCTATGTGATCAGACTTACAATTTTCACCTGGTAGATGAAAAACAAAATGTCCATAGGTTAAACACTGAAGGAAAGATCCAGCCCATATCTAGGGACCAGAACACAATAGACATTAAGTTGGGGGTTGGTTCTTTTGTCTTAAATTAGCAAGCACCCACAACACCATTGCAAAACCATCTAGCAACATTTTAACAACCACCTATAAGCTTTGCACCGGCAAGCACCATTCACATTTTATAATGTTGCTCAAGAGGATGAAAAAACAAATATCTCAGGAGAGATATATCTGGGAATATCAAGCCTAAATTGTAATTTTCATCAGAAAAACAAAGTAAATTAAACAGATTTGGTGACACTTTACAATAAAGTTCTTTTCGATTAACATTAGTAAATGCATTTTGTACTAACAATAAACAATATGTATACAAGTATTTATTAATCTTGTTTAATGTCAATATAATTTCATAGAAATAAAATTGTTCATCATTTGTTCAAGTTAGTTCATAATACAAAAACTAATGTTAATGTACAAAACTTTTTTTTGTTATAATATGATGTTTATTTTGTAGTTCAAGTAAACCAGTTTTAAGAAATATAAACAATGTTACTAAAATAGCAAAGAGCACAGCCCTCTGAATCCAGCACAACCTCTGACCCCCAGAGCAAGCCAATTAACAGCCTTAATGAATAGACATAGCAGAGAGGGTGGCAAATTAGCGAATGAGTGCGATGGAAAGAGTGGATAGAGGGAAACATGAAAAGTTTGGACAATGATTGGAAAAAAAAAGAGCAGTTACAGATAGATCATATTAGAAACAAGAACATAAAGAAATCACCATCTCTAAAGATTATACTTAAAGGAATAAGTTCAATTGACAACATTTGCTTAATTTGTATTTAAAATGGCATATATATATATATATATATAGATATAGATATAGATATATAGAGATATATATATATCTATAGATATATATATAAATAAAATATACCCTCCTGAGACCTGAGCTTTACTTTTTATTTGATTTGTAACTAATAGCTCTTAATAAACATGCAACAAATAAAATGTATGTCCACATATTTAGACAGCAGGACTAAGCTGTGACATTTTAAATAGTACCAAGCTATAGAAAGTCAGGTTTTTTTTCTATTTTTATCAAATTGTTTATAATGTTTCCAGGAGAGTTGGTATTCATGTTTTTGAGACGTTACAGACATTAAAGCTGAGTTTCTGTTTAGCTGCTTTAGAACAATGTGTATTTGGAAAAGCACAATAAAAAAAAACTATACAGATAAAAATGATTTAACTTGAATTGACATTTATGTTAAAAAAATTTTTTTTATTTTATATTTAGCAACAACAACAAAAAATCCCTATGTTCTCTCTTTGTACTGTCAGACATATGATAGCCAGTGATGAAGAATTTTACCAATCAGAAAATAACTTAATTCTGATTCAAAGTAATGGCCAGCATCATCAAATCACTGCAAACCATGTTAAAATACAATTATACATTCTGAATTCTGAATATATTGTAATGTACTGATTACCATTGTCCTATGACTGTCAAACATGTTGAGTGATCCAAACATCATCTGTTGCCTGAAACTAAACTTAAGGTTAGATTTCAGGAGTGAATGCACTTTGCTGGATAGGAAATCTATTGGATGCTCCTGTGTGCTGTCTGTCTGCACTGGTCTCAGAGCAGTTCGAAATGCAACTTATTTTCATCCTAACTTCATATAAAGCCTCTAAAAGCATTTTATTTTCTCAATGTGAATATGCACAGTAAATATAGGATTTCTAATGGAAAAAAGTAGCGCTATTGTCCACTATTGTAGTCATCGTGTTTAACAGCGTACCGTTTCACGATAAATCACAAAAAAAAATTAAAATGGTATATCAAGTGAAACTAGAGACTAATCATTTGACTGAAACAGGTTTCAATGTAAAAACTTAATGAGCTTTCTTACCAGATGTAGTTTTATTGGCGTTTTTCCTAAGAAAAACTCTGCTGTGATCAGCGCCATGTTGTTTTGTCACATGAATCCATGCGTCAAAAGCGCTGCATTTAACTCCATATGAAAAGCACATCTTGTTTTGTGTTAATGATGACAGTACTAATATATACAGTATATGTACTGTAATAGGCAGGGGATGTTCAAATTAAGTGTTATTTTATGTGCCATTAAAGGAGAAGACTTGTTAGTGATTCAGGTTTTTTTGTGTTGAGATTTAAAATAGTTTCTGTTATGTTGGAGTTTTTGGGGATACCATCATGGTGAAGAGGGAACTTGAGCTTATTTTGAGGACATGCTCAATATTTCTTTGCTCATTAAGCAATTGTGATACTTATCATAGCATTATGTTTCCCATTATCATGCATTTAGCATGCTAGCCTTCACTGTACTAGCTAGTTTATAACAGAAAGTGATCAATTTGAGTTAAACTAACATGTCAAATTTAGTTGGGTTTACTTAGTTCAATTAGATTTCATATACATTCAATATTTAAGTTGATATTTAAATGTTGAAAGCAACATTTCATTCAATATCGTCGTACATAAAATTATGACAGCATTAAAAAACACAATATGGGTTATTGGTAGTAAAGAAGGAACAACTCGGATCATTTTTGGAGTTTGGTATTCTGACCATTTCTGTTCTGTTGTCTGGATGATTCGTCCTGGTGGACTGCAGACGTTTAGTTTTCTTTAGAACAGACTGCTGGAGCTCCAAGTGACTGGAATAGTGACATTTATGAGAGCCATGACAGGACTCCCAAAGCACGACATAATAAGTAGAGTGAATGCAATGGAAAAATAACCATTATGGCACAAGGCAGGGGACTTAATTGGCACTGTGATAATAGTGGGCGATTGGAAGCATAAGGGAACAAGGCCAAGGATGATGAGAATGCTTCTGTAAAGACATGTGTGCGTTTGTGAGCTGCATTCCTTGATGCATTTCCTACATAATTATTATTTTACAATCTAGAGCCTTTTTCGTGCCAAGTTTGATGTCAATGACGTCAAACACATTGGTTCTTGACTAGTGATCATTGTGCTGCGCCAGGTTTGAATGTATGCAAGCGTAAATTAGATATAACAACTAATAACATAATGACAACTAAAATGAATAGTTGGCACAGTGCAAGATCTAAACGCAGATATGAGTGGTGAATGAGATTTTAACATTTAGTCAGGTTCTCTGATAGGAGCATATCCAGAATTATCAATGACACGCTTGCCATTATAGTCACTAACATCTGACACATATTCCTCAATGTCTCCATGGCCTCCATCAATAGCACATCTGTATGTTTAAAACAGTCCTGTAGGGTTGAGTTCCCTTCCTTGGGTCAATAGAGCACATTTGATTTTCTTGATTACCATTTTTTTTTTGCCTCAATGACTTTGTGAGTCATTCATAAGTGCTTTAATGAATGTAAGTGGGGAGTTCAGGTCACAGTAACTGTACTATGATACACCTTCATTTAGCATTTAGCTAAAGTCATTACTGCTCTAGTTTCTAAGGCTGCTCATGTTGCCTAGTAACACTGACATTTGGATAATGGTTTAAATGGATGCATAGAATAAGAGGAAAATGTATTTTCTAATTTTGTTTTTATTTTCAAATGTCTGTTGTACAAGGAATGATGTAATATGGTTAAAGAGATGGTTCACCCAAAATGAAAAATCTGTCATCATTTTCTAATCCTCATGTTGTTTCAAACTTGTATGACTATCTTTCTTCAGTTGAACACAAAAAGAGTTATTAAACAGAATGTTGGGGACTGACAGTCATATTTTTGTCTTCCATATAATGAAAGTGAATAGTGACTGAGGTGACATCCTGTCTAACATCACCTTTTGTGCTCAATGGAAGAAAGTTAAAAGGTTTGTAACAACATGAAGTTGAGTACATAATGACAGAATTTCCATATTTGGGTTACCTTTCCCTTGAAATTACATGGACAATCTCCCTACTAGCCCAGATCTTTAACCAGTAGGTTAAACCACCTCCTACTACATACTACAGAATTAAAATACAGCAGACATACAGCACTAAACAATGATCTAGAGTCTGGACCTTTACCTTTGCAGGATCGCTCTCAGCGATGGCGGCAGCTGCGCCCAGCGCTAACCTGCAGAGGTCCCCGTGACTGCTGACAATAAGGTGTGAGACCAGAAGACAAACAGTATCCGGGACGTGCTCGCAGACAGAGAGTGAAGACTGGAGGGAGTGAAGCCATTCCACAGCAGACATGGTGTCCATGGAAATTCGGTGTAGGACACTGGTGGCCACCTGAAGTTCACTGTACCATGTGCTGAAAGGCAAAGTCAGTTGTGTGGAGTTCTGTAGAGGCAAAGAATGAAGGGATGAAGCATGAATACTCAACATTTCTTGAATATACAGTGGGACTAAAACTCATTTGGAAACTTAAAGGGATAGTTCACCCAAAAATGTATCTCATCATTTACTCACCCTCATGCCATCCCACATGCATGACTTTCTTTGTTCTGCTGAACACAAATTAAGATTTTTAGAAGAATATTTCAGCTCTGTAGGTCCTTACAATGCAAGTGAATAGTGGCCAGAACTTTGAAGCTCCAAAAAGTACATAAATGCAGTATAAAATTAATCAATATGACTCCAGGGGTTAAATCCATGTCTTCTGAAGCGATATGATAGGTGTGGGTGAGAAACAAATCAATATTTAAGTCAATTTTTACTATAAATTCTCCTCTTTGCCCAGTAGGTGGTGTGATATGCACACAAAAATGCAAATCTCTAAAAAAACAAAAGAAGAATATGAAAGTGAAAGTGGAGATTTATAGTTAAAAAAAAAAGGACTTAAATATTGATCTGTTTCTCACCCACACTAATCATATCACTTCTAAAGACATGGATTTAACCACTGGAGTCGTATGGATTACTTTTATGCTGCCTTTATTGTATTTGCTTTTGAAGCATCAAATTTTGGTGCCCATTCACTTGCATTGTGAAGGCCAATAGAGCAGAAATATTTTTCTAAAAAGTTTTGTTTGTGCTCAGCAGAAGAAGAAAAAAAAAAAGTCACAATTCTGGGATGTCATGACTGTGAGTAAATTAATACATTTTTGGGTGAACTATTCCTTTAAGTCACTCATAAAAATTAATTTAACTGCATTAGGTAGCAAAACCTCAAACCAAGCGGCATTCTCCACCATTTTTACAGTTACTTTTTACTTTTATTAACTGGTGTCAAAGAGATTTTAGTGGATATCTAAAGTCAGTTCAAACATTCAAATATTTTTAATTGTGTATTACTGTAGGTGTCAAGATACTTTTTGGGGTCACTGTAGTTTTCAGGAGAATGGCAAGACAATAAGATGCGATACCTCTTTTCGAACGGAAGGTTCTGTCTGGACCATCTGCAACAGTGAATTGGCCAGTTTAAGGTTCTTCATGTGTATTTGGGTTTCAGTTAGAGCCTCCATTAGGGTGGAGCAAGACAGCACCTGCAACAAGGGCATCACCAGCAGAGATGCGCCCCAGGGAGGGGATATCTCCGGTGGGACAATCTTCACAGCTAAGACAGGGGGAAAGACAAGTCCACAAAATTCAATGTAATGATTCTGAGTTGATAAAATTCAATTTAATACTGAATTGATAATGATATTGTTAAAGATATTGATAATATACAGTATATGAATACAGTAGAATAAATCGTTTTTAACTAGACTTTTACATTATTTCAGGTGCTTGCCCATGCAAAAACTGACACCATGTCAGTGCAATGTGTATGATTTTTTTTGTTTTTTGCGGAAAAAGATCTTTCTATTATACAATATTTTGTGTTGTTCTTATTTCAAACTATCATTAGTTTTATTCTTATTTTACAATAAATAATATCAAGGCCATTCTTTGACTTGTCAAATTATTTCTCGAATGGCCCCTTGGGCTGGGTAAAATGGTCTTGCGGGCCATATACAGCCCCCTGAGGCCGGCCGTTCCCAACCCCCGCCTCTGTGATTTTTTTTAATCACATCCAAATCTGAAAAGTCTGTGTTTTTCTGTGAATTATGATATTGAATTATAAAAATGTTTCTCCTCACGTTTTTCTACCTACATGAACTAATGTTAAGATCGTAATTTTGCACGGCAATCTTCTGCCTGCTACACACCTTTCAAAATGGATTTAGATTTTTTTTGCCATCCGATGAATAAATAAGAAAAGACAATCAACGAGGAAACTGCTGAGACTGGCTACTGTAATATCACTATCAGGTAACACAATGTTATTATTATTATATACTTCACTGATAGGTCTGGTTTATTTCAGTGGGTTTATTATAAGTAGCCACTTCTATAAACTAATGAGAAGTGTATTTTAATAGGGCTTTTATAATAGCAATGTATCATGTGTAATTAAATTAAATTAAATTAGAGATACTATTTTTAGAGTCATTATGGAGTGTTCAAGTGGGGAGAGGGGTTTGTACCGAGCTCTAGGAGGGCAGTTTGCTGAGACGTGGAGGCTTTTAGCAGGAGCAGGGAGATTCCCATAATCACTTGCTCAGATGGGATGTCCTACAGTAAGACAAAGAAGTCAAACAACGGGCTGAAGCAGATGAGTCTCTAGATGCTAGATGAAAATTACTTTAGGGCAAAATTAGAAATGTTTTCAGGTCATGTCAATAGTGATCAACACTGAACCGGAGGGAAACAATCTTAATGTTTTTTTGTTCAAATAAACAATTTATGCAAATACGCAATAATTAGGTTGAACAGGGATTACGGTTTTACAAGCTGTCAATGCAAATAATCCAGAAGCAAACACAAATCACCTTTCACTAAAATTACATGTTTTACTTTAGCAAATGCTTTTCTCCCAATTAACTAACCAATGAGGAATACAACTATATACAATTCAATATCCACAATGTAACTAAAACTCCACTAAATGTATATAGGGAGTTGTTGTGGCCCCTTTTGCAACCCCTACAATTTATGACCTCTGAAGTAGACTTTATTCATGCTAGCATCATCTTTGATTTTTAATGGGAATGACAATGAGGCTGTGAGGGATAGACTTACAGTCTCTTCAATGGCACACAAGATATAAAGCTGTATAAAGCTCCTTCATCACATCTGATTTACCACAACTCATGTTGTCTGGAGTTCTCTGTGTACTGAATGTACTTGGACAGATATTTCACCAATGATCTGTCCGCAGAACGATCCAAAAACACTTTAAACTGCAGTACAGCCCATTGAGGAGACTACAAGTCTATCCCTCACAGCCTTGATGTCTTTCCCATTTCCCATTCCCAAATCAAAGATGGCACTAACATGAATAAGGTCTATAACTTCTTGATGGATTCAGAGGTGCAGCAGTACTCCACATGACCAAAGGTTCTCGCTCGGGGGATTATAAAACATATTAAATCTTAAAAACATATTCAGGACATTCTAACTATTTAAATGAACACTAACTATTGATCTGATGAGCATTATATAATGAAAACATGTAAATGAATGTATTTAATGTTCACTATCCCTGGGTATGTAAACATTCGAAAACCCCTTGCTGCAGACATACTATAAGAACAGGACAATCCCAGGGAGGCACATTTAAGTCTGGCCTGCGATACGTCGTTTCCTTTCCTTTCTTCACTGCACTACCAATATAAAAGAAAGCTTGAAAATAACTTTGTGATGTATCACACTCACCTCTGCATTGGCAGGTATTAGCTGGTGGAGTGTGTGAAGGAGAGACATGAGCTCTCCTCCCAGTTGCACACTGAGCTGGCAGGCACACAAGAGCTGAAGAGCGAGCTGATTCAGTTCCTTCCTCCAGAAGCCAGGATCTGTGAGTAGAGCTGAGGTCAGAGACTCAGCAAATGAGCTGAACTCTACCACTGCTGTTATGCTGTCCACCTACAGGTGATAGGACAATTACACACAGACTGTATATGGGAGGGGTATACAGTGAACATGAAGTATAGCATAACATGTTTAAAAGTGAAGTAATTTTTCAACGTTATAATACTTCCTCTTATTCCAGTGCGCGAGACAACTGCGAGTAAGCCATTCATAGGTTGATTTCCTCAAAGAGTGTAAACACTTGCTCTGTGGTGCTTTCAAAGTAGTGCTGGTTCTACTAATATATAGATATATATTGATCAGCCAAAAAACTGAACTTTAACAAAACTTACACGTGCATCTCTCTCTCTCTCTCTCTCTCTCTCTATCTCTCTGTCGCTCTCCCTCTCTCCGTGCAGGTCCAGTTGGCAATATTTGTATTTATTTTAGCTTTTTGTAACTAGCATTTTGTGAATTTGTGATTGTTTCTCACTGAGATGCTCAGACAGAAGATCTGTACTCTGATTGTTGGATTAAATATCTCGTTATTTCATGGCACTCTGGAATACTCAATTCTAATCAGTCAATGGCGCCATCTAGCGGTCTGATATCTCTGAGTAACAACCGCACATCCGGGATTAAGACATATCAGACCGCTCATCCGGGAATTGCGAGTCATCTTTCCTATTTCTTGGATCACTGTGTGATCTCTACAAGTAAGCTAATAAAAGAATTTCAACTCAACGTTTCATGTCCATTTATTTAAAGTTGATGTGTTTAAGAAGGATAATGTTCAGTCAGCCGGTTGTTATCAAAAAATAAGCCACAACAGGTTGATCAGGACCCTGTCCTTCCTGTTCCACTGTACTCTTTATAATTTTAATTGTCAACTGTCTAATCTGTGTAAGTAAAATGGCATTTTTATGCACTCTCCATTTGATGTTGCTACTTTATTACATTAACACTTCTTTACAGCTACAGCTACTATAAAACTGTAAACTGTAAAAACAAAACAACATCAAAACCCACTCCTCCAAGTGTTGTTACTCAATTCACATGCAATAGTTTAGCCAGTTATAAAAGAGGTCATTCTTACAGTCAGAGAGAGTGTGGAAATGTAATCTACATTTTGACTGTTTTTGGCACAAAAAACCTAACATTCTAAGTGGACTCCGAAGTAGGAAAAAATAAACAGACAAAAAAAAATAAAAAAAATGTATATGACCCCATTAATGCTTTCTGTTTTCAGGCTTTTTGTTACTACTAGGCAGTGGGAACCATGGGAAATTCATAACAATGGATAATATAAACTTTATTTTGAAACATTCCTAAGATCTAAATCATGTACTGCTGTGAACCTATTGTAGTTGAGCACATTAGACATCATTCACAAGCTCACCAACATGTACGGAAGCAGGTTACAGAGGCTACGTATCATCTCACGGACCACCCTAGTGCTGAGAGTCCCCTTTCCCTGCTGGCTGTCAGACTGAGTAGCACCGCGTGGCATGAGCAGGACCCTGAGGAGACTGTGTCTGAGCAGGGCATTTTCTGACAACCTCTGGGGCTCACAGTACAGGTAACGGAGGAAAGGAGACAGCATTTCCACAAATACTGGCTCATCTCTGCAGGAAATACATAAAAATATTTGCAAGTAGTCATTTATCAGACACTCATATTTAAAGCAACCTGGAGGCCAGCTACCCAACCTGAGCCTGATGGAATCTGAAACCCATTGGGTTTTTGGGCCAGTTTTGTGTCAGGTGTTCATGCATAACTTCAGGTTTATGTTTAATTTGTAATTAATTTAAAAAAATGTTATTGTAAATATTTTTTGTTTTCATTTAACATAAATTTGAACATCAGCATTTATTACAAATATATGTAATGAAGTTCTTAATATAATAACTGATCGACCATATCTTGGTAAAAGGTGTGTAAAGGCTTCTAAAATGTACCAGCACTGTCAAATATTTTTCCCAGTGAATAATTTTCAAAAGGGGATATTCATGTCTCACCTTCAGCATGTAAAAGTCAGAAGTAGAAAAGTCAAAAGTAAAATTTCAACGTAGTACTCGATTTAAACATTTGTGACAATAAAGTGCCTGAGAAGTTTAAGATTTGTTAGATGCAAGTGATGAGTTAAAGGGATAGTTCACACAAAAATGGAAATTCTGTCATCATATACTCACCCCATTTCACTCCAAACCTGTATGCATTTCTTTCTTCTGGGGAACACAGAAGAATTTTAGTGTAGAATTTTCAGATATTTGGAAAAATGTCTTGGTGTTTTGTTGTCAATAAAATTAAAGTCAATGGGGTCCAATGTAGTTTTGGACCCCACTGAATTTTATTGAATGGACAAAAACAGTTGAAACATTCTTCAAAATTATTTTGTGTTCCACAGAAGAAAGTCAGTCATACTGGTTTAGAGTAACATGAGAGAAAATCAAAGAATTTTCATATTTGAGTGAACTACCCCTTTAAGGCAGATCACATACTTGTCAGAAGCGAGCTGAATGAAGTCATCAATCTCCTGGAGTAGTGCGGGCCAGCAGTCGGGACGGTTCTCCAGCACTGTAATGTAGGGATGAGGGAAGCTCCTAAGATCACACAAACACATATTCAAAAATCAGTACCCAAAAACTCAAAACTCATTATAAAAGAGCAACACCCACAAAACAGTTTTAAAGTCAATATAATCTCCATTCACAACCCTTACTTCTGCAATACAACAAAGTATTTCCGATTGAAACAAGATACTCAGGGATAAGATGTCTGGTACATGATTTATACTGTGTGTGTGTGTATATGTATATATATATATAAACACACTCAGAATAACATTATGAGATGATATTCTTTTCACCACAATTGTACAGGGTGGTTATATGAGTTATGGTACCAGTTCAAACCAATCTGGCCATTCTCTGGTGATCTCTCTCATCAACAAGGCATTTACATCCACTGAACTGCCACTCACTGGATGTTTTTTCGAAGTAAATTCAAGAGACTGCTGTGCATGAAAATCCCAGGAGATCAGCAGTTACAGAAATACTCAAACCAGCCCGTCTGGCACCAACAATCATGCCATGGTCAAAATCACTGAGATCACATTTTCCCCCATTCTGATGGTTGATGTGAATATTAACTGAATATTCCTGACCCGTATCTGCGTGATTTTATGCACTGCAGCCACACGAATGGCAGATTAGATAATGGCATGGATGATTGTTGGTGCCAGATGGGCTGGTTTGAGTATTTCTGTAACTGCTGATCTCCTGGGTATTCACACACAACAGTCTCTAGGATGGTGCCAAAAACAAGAAACATCCAGTGAGTGGCAGTTCTGTGGACGGAAAAGCCTTGTTGATGAGAGAGGTCAACAGAGAATGGCCAGACTGGTTCAAACTGACAAAGTCTACGGTAACTCAGATAACCCGGTAACCCTTCTGTACAACTGTGGTGAAAATGTATCACCTCAGAACGCTATTCTGAGATGCGGGTTAGCGCTGTTCTGGCGGCATGAGAGGGACCTACACAATATTAGGCAGATGGTTTTAATATTGTGGCTGATCAGTATTTATATATAAATCATTTAATATTGAAAATACGGATGAAAAATAGTTAAAAGAACCTGAAAATATATTATTTAGCCAATATCTGTGAGTGAAAGTATTACGTCATTAGCTTAGCAAAATGCTAACATCCAAGTAAATTGAAATCAGTTGAGAGCATCTCGATTCAAATACCATATGAAGAGCACTATTTGTTAAGTGCATGGGTTTGCTGCCCATATACTGCCTTTCATTTCACTCGCTTCTAAAATTCCCTTGGAGTTAGGATGTTGCCTTAGAAGGCAGCGGCCTATGTAGGCCGTAGGCAGAGAGAGTTCTCTCTATATAGCAATTGATAGGAAGGCAGATGTTGACAAGTAAGAGGGCTTGGTGACATCAGCCAAAAAAGTTGTTTTAGAGGTGAACCAAGTTACATTTTGACAGATTACGAGGAACCTTTTTTTTTTTCCTTTGGGGGAATGAACACTGATGAATCATTCACAATAAGAACAGGAATGTGTATTAAAGTAAATATAGGGTCAATTTTTAGTTCATGTTGACTTAAACACTCTTAGCATCAGATCCGTTTTTCAGTGTTTTGCTAAAATCTCCATCTCTTTTGTTCAGCACTGATGATTAATATCTAACCTTAATGCTAACATTCAAATGAAGGCCCTGATAATCACAAGCACACATGCTCTTTGATCCAATGATTGATTAATCATCCCATTCCTGACTATGTTGCTAGAGTGCAGCATTTGCACTTGATCAGGCAAGAACATATTTTATAAAGTAACCTTGAAAATCCTCCAAGTGGTAAACAGTCCTTCAACACTTAAATTAATGGTCTGGGTCACTTCCAGCCAGATGTTGGGACTTCACCAAAGCCCACCATTCCTTCCACAGACATCCCACAGTTTAAACATCATCTCATCTATCTCTAGTTGTTCCCCAGCCAACTGGTGCAGCCATCACATTATCAAGGCTCATCCATCAGGGGCGGTTTTCGGCAGACAGCCATATAACATTACAGTATCTGCCAGACAAAGGCTGGCTGACACATTGACCTATATCAGTTATTTGAACAAAAAGTTCAAAGTGAGGCTGCTCAACCAGAAGAGACTTTTAAAACTTCAGGAGTCAGGGAGAATTGAGAGGCTTGAGTCGGCAGAAGCTGGACTGCCAAGCAAGACCTACACATTATAAAACCAGGAACAGTGGACATGACCACAACAATTAAAGCATATGTAACAAGTGCAGTCCTATTAAAAAACAAATGACCCAGATGAACTGGTTAATCAAATTGGTCAAAAATAATACTGAAGTACAGTATAATTCTTATAGTCTCTAAATTAATATTATGTCAAAAAAGCTGCATTCATATTAAGCTTAATTATAAAAGTAATCTCTAAATGCTGTTTAACATATAGATTAAAATATATAATATGAAATATATTAAAGAATAGCATGTCCTTTCTGTCAAAATGGAAACACTGTATTCAAAACACACTGATTTACTCTAGAAATGAAATCCAAATAAACAGTTTGGCCTTTAACACTCTTTAAGTAGTATTCCTTAGAAAAAAAGACCCTAAAATCGCACCCTAACCCTCTCGGCTTCTGTTGGATATCTACAGTAAGTGGCTTTGTGACCCCACAGCAGATTGCAGAGGCGGCATCGAGCAGACGGATACAATGAGCACCAGTGGACATCTTCCATTAATCCTCACGCCCTCCCTTGATGCCCACACGTGCTAAAGGCCAAGCCGCAATCTCAGGCCAGCACACAGCCCTCGACCCATTCATCTTCTCACCAGGGAAGGAGTTGACAGAGAAGGAGAAAGATGGCACGCACGGTCGTTTGATTCATTATACATTTACTGATCAAAGAGGTTAATTTACAGATGTATGAAATACATGCGAAACAACAAAGATCCATGCATGATAAAAGACAATTTGTGAGCTTTAAGTTATGGCATGAAAGCTCAATCTGATAAAACAAATTAACTTATTAATATATGACCATCAATACATATGACCATAACCTTTGGTTTCTCTAAAACTTATTTTGGTCTTCATTTGGTAAAATAGAAGGGAAACAAGAAAAAGAAAACAAGCAAACTGATCATGAGTTACCCGAGTCTAACTTTAACTCTAAAAAAGTCTAACTTTGTTACACTATACCAAAACAAAATATAATAAAACAAAAATATGTTAATTCACTAACAGAACATAGTGATTGTAAAGAGACCGTTTTCTTGACTCAACTGAAACAGATATCGCTTATGTCACTTGTCATTTTCATTCTATAATCAGGTGCTCTACAGACAAAATCACATTTTTTTTCTGGTTATAATTAGGATTTATTTGTAAAATAAACTGCATCTGGGATTTGTGTTATTTTGGACTCTTGTAGCCTCAATTGCCTGTGCTTATCATAGTAATGAAAGACTATGAAAAATATGCACATTTCTAAATGGTTTTTAAAAACTATCAGCTGATTAATCAGTAATTGGCCTTTTCCACCACCAGTTATCGGTATCTGCAAAATCCTATCGGTCAACCTCTACTTTCAGACCTCTTTATCATCTGTGGCAACTGTTGCTCATCACCTATACATGACAATAGCTGGAGGAATAATCACATTTTTATATTTTTCCAAGTTTGTTTTTAAAATTTTATATTGCATTTTTTTTATTATTATTAAATGCAACACAAACAAGAGTATTTTACAAAGAAGAATGGCCCCTGAGTGCTTGCATAAAGCTATAAAGAAAATTGGGAATAAATGGAGAATAGTTTTTTACTCTTAAAATCACTTATTAAATCATCCATATGTGTGTGATTCAAAGTGTGTTACGAATAAAGCAAACTAACTCTGAGCTCATACCAGTTATGAAAATGAACACAAGTGTGTGTTAGGGCATTATGTGATGAGTAGTAATATTGCATTGAACAGCTAATATCAGTACTGCTTATAATGTTTATTTGTCAGTAAAACACTGACATATACCAAGCAAGTAAATATATAAGGACATAAACTTTCAGCCATTATAAATATGCAATTGTGGAGCCCAAGAGGTGCAAGCAACCCAGTTTGAAGCAAGTGGCAACAACATATACACTGTAGAAAAGGCACTCACCTAATTGAATAAGGACAGGTAAAGTTTGCGTCGGTATTTCGCTGACTTGCTTGAATCTGTAGTAGCCTCCCAACCACTTTTATCAGCCCTTGAACATTCCTGTCCAGGCAAAAAACAAAACAGTCAACATCAGCAAATAATATCTAACAAGAACTATAGATGCTCCATGCATACAGTATGTGCAGCTCATACGCAAACAACAGCAAGCCCCTCAATTGTTCAAAAGATGCTAACAGGCATTAGAATGAAACGAAAACAAAAACTGGGACCTAAAGAGATGTTAGAACAAACTGAATTAATTTTAAAATTGCAAATAGCATAACATGGTTATAAAAAGACAAAGTAGAGGGGCGGCTCTTGAGAGTGTGGTGGAGTACTAGTATACTGCATACTTTTCCAATCGAATAATGAGTCAAGACAGATATGATCCTTAAGGATCATGGGTAATGTAATTTTTCACAAGAAAATCTGCTATTTAACAAAACATTTTCAAATCAAGATGAAATGACATGCATTAATGTTTCATCAATGAACAGCTTGAGGAAGATCTGTCATTGCAGGCTTATAACTTTAATAGCATTGTGAAATAAACGATCATTAAAAAACAATTCCTCTATGAAAAAATGAACACGATTTTTTTACTTCCGCAAACAGTCTGATCTATTGAAGGACTAGTCAAGAACATTGTATTTTGAGATAGATTATTCCACACAGTGTGCTCTGTAGGTCATCCGGGTAAGAAAATTGGCATTCTGTCCAGAAATAGTGCAAGTAGTATGCTATTCCAAACATAGCCAATGACATATTGGGATGATTCCCTTACAAGAGTACAGGTTGGAGTGCTTCTCATACATTATAAATCACCACAGCGTGACAACATGTGCTGTGTTTCTTTCATCCCTCCTTCTTTGCTCTCCCTAGTATGTCTATCTCTGTTCCTCTGGGTTTGATTACTGTATATCTTACCAGGATGGAATACATAAGTCTACACTGAAAGCAAATACATCTTTTGGCTTTCATCTTGGCTCTTTTGTGAGCCCGGTACACGGTGCGCATGGTAATATCAGAATGCTCCAGTTCTGTGCACTTCAATCAGCTTATGTTAAAGCCCATCTCTGTTTATTGGGGTATTGTGTCATTACAAATCATACAAGCTCGAATATTGCTGAAAACAAAGGTGAAGTTTAGTGCTTACTGAGGTCCAAAGGAAGTCTACGTAATGTTGAACTGATGAAGTTATCAGAGAAGTCGGTGCTCATGCGGGCAACGTGAGTTCGAGTCTGGCTCATGTCTATTTCTCGATCTTCCCTCTTCTTCCCAACATTTCTTGGCATTTGGCAAGTGGCAAATAGGCCAAAAATGCTGAAGTCATTGACTCAAGAAGCCTTTTAATAGCCCATGAAATCCAATTGGAATTTTATGGCTTTTTTCTGTGAGCTTTGAGGCCATCTCTGTGCTACTGCGCTCTTAAAAGTTGTCAAAATTAACCTTTTGCAAATATCCACATTTAAAAATGGCAGTCTTGGGAAAACAGACCAAAAAATGGATGACTCTTCCAATCAAATGGTCTTCAGAATGAGAATGCCCTTTCTCTTAACACCACCTGCAACTGACTAGCAAGTAGCAAATCTTAGTTCATGGCAGTGATGTAAATGAGACAAGCCTTTGATATGTCCTGTTTCAATAAGACAATCGGTTAAAAAAAATAAAAGATTATCCATTTGTCCCGATCATCCATTTTTTTTTTTGCACTGATACGGAGCGATCCTTTAGTAAAAGTACCTCTTATCATAAATGACACATCAAACCACAAAAGGAAACAAAATGTCCCAAATTCACGTTCTTACATTTCACATGCTTAACTTTAAATTCAGCTCTGTGCAATGAAAAGAACACATTGCGTGGGAAGCTGCTCGGTGACAGCAGGAGATTTGTCTGTGTATGTGTGTGTGTGTGTGTGTGTGTGTGAAACACATGAGCTGGTTGATGGAGGAGGCTGCATTTTAAATGTATTTTGTAAGATAATTGAATATGCAGATGTGCGCTCTCTGTCTGCTGCCATCTTCATCCAAGGAGTCCACAAGAAAAAGGAAGTGAGTGGGCAGATCAGTGAAGTAATCCTCTCAACAGGCAAAACATCAACCGCATCATACAGTAGTTGCAATCAACCAATAATATCTTCCGTGTTTGTTTGCATGCTTTCAGGTTAGTTATTTTTAGGATGTTTCGAAATCAGGTCAGTCTGATCCAAGCAAAAGCTGAACTTCACTCTATCTGTTCCATTTATTCTAAAATGCTTCGTATAGCATGTTAGACAACATTTCTAGTGCAATGGCTAATACACTGTTAAGGGTATGGATAAATGAATAAGCCAAAAAAAAAAACAATTTATTCAAAACCTTAATTAAAAGTTCTGAGATCCAAACATTTCACTGACATAAAAATCCTTTCCTGAGGCAACGTGCATCACATCAGAACAATCCACGGCTTAAGAGTTAAAAATTTGCCCTCTCTACACTAAAAACCCTAATAAATTGACTCGCAATCGAACAAAACAACATAATACTACAAGAGCTAAAAACCTCAAAGAAATCTTAATAACAACAATTTAAATGTCCTTATGTGTTCCCTTTAAGCAAAGCAATAATAATAATAATAATAATAATAATAATAATAATAATATTTCAAGCGCAAGTTGTGGGTTTTCCCCATAGCCTCAATTTTGTACTCAGTAGTTTGAGATATTAACACTTCAAATCTTGTCTATAGATTATTAAGAAAAATAAGTTCAAGAAACGTAAGATACTTGAGTTAACAAACTTAACATTTCCAGTAAAGTTTAATTAAGACGACTTGATTTTTTCAGCAATGACAACATTAGGGTTTACAGTGATGTTAACAACACAGAAACCACCTACGATTACTAGTATGATGAGTTAATGTTGCTCAAGACTTAAATTAGGGAACTTTTAAGAGCTTGAATGCTTATAACACTTTATTGCGATGTTTCCACTTTTCTGTATCTACTTCATGCATGTTGCATGTGTTTTCCAACTTTTGATCCTTCTAACCAGCAACCCAGCTGCAGGTATTACCAGTAAACACTTAAAGATGTTCACTCTTCCTTAATCAGATGCTATGACGCTTTCATACGTAATAGCTCTATGTGTAAATAAAACAAAATAACCACACTAATTCAAGAGTAAAGAAAGGAGAGGCCTGTGCTTGAGGGTTCTGATAAGATCCAATCAGGGTTTGCTGGGGTGGGAAGGGTGTGACATGTTCACACATTGCACTGTATCAGAAATAAACCTCATAGCATCTGAGCTGAAGCTGGTTTCTCAGTTTCAAGCCATTGGTGTATATGTGTTAAGGAGTGAAGAGTACTTGAAGCTTTATGTTTTTGTACAATGGTTTTCAAAATGTTGGTCTGTGTCAATAAGAAGGCCTTCACTGATTAACTGGCCACAGTTTGGGCCAACATACTGGTAAGAAATGATGCCAAACAGCAGGCACTAGAATATAAAAGGATTATTCAAGGTGATGACATGGTATAATAAGGTGCCATATGGAGTCTTTGTAAATTAAAGGGTTAGTTCGTACAAAAATGAAAATCCTGTCATTGTTTTACTCATCTTCATGTTGTTCCAAACCCATATGACTTTCGTTCTTATGCAACGCGTAAATGGTGTCAGGCAGAACGACAGCCTCAGTCACCATTCAATGTCATTGCATCTTTTTCACAGAAAGAAAGTGAATGGTGTCTGAGGCTATCATTCTGTCATGCATCTCTTTATGTGTTCAATTGAGGAAAAAAAGTCATATGGGTTTGAAACATTGCGAGGAGGAGTAAATAACAGAAATTTCATTTTTGGGTGAACTAATCCTTTAAAGTAATATTCTGGGTTCAATACAAGTTAAGCTCAATCAACCACATTTGTGGCATAATGTTGATTACACCTCAAATTATTTTGACTCACCCATCATTTAAAAAAAAAAAAAAAAAACAGTAAGGTATTTAAAATGGAACTGAATGGGGCCAGGCCATTAACATAAATACAAATGGTTTCAATAGAATAGCCACAAAATGTAAACGTCACTGATGGGTCTGGTTGGGCTGGTTGCACTCATTCAGGGCCACCCAATCATTCTTATGCCCATATATACATAAACTGCATATAAGTGAATTGATTGCAAGAAACTGTATTTATTAGACTATATATTTCAATAACTTTGTCCATCAAAACCAGATCGAGTTGAAATAAGATTCTGAAATAACTAAGTTTGTATGTTGAAATGTTCTCAAAAACTCCAACGTTATTTTTAAGTTACAATAATGTTAATTACAAATATCATATTGATTATGAATTTTATTCGTTAAAACTTCTATTTGTTGCATCAAAAGCACCTTGAGACAGCATAATAAATCTACACTTAAATTATTTTGGATGATTAAATATTCTAAATTTAAAGACTTAAATTCTAGCATCATTTTACAATGCACGACTAAAACAAAGTGATGTTATTTGCTATGAATATTTTGTCATAACTTAGGGAAACGATCACAGGCGTAGACAGAGATATTTTTTTCTCTACCTCGGAACTTGATTCTTTTATTCTTTTTCTCTTGCCGTGCTATTGTAGCAGGGTCATCTCTCCCTCACTTTAATGATCAGAGTGAAAGAAAGTAATTTTATTGACAGTTAACCATAGCGGAGTAGCAACAACACCCATTTCCGTCATTTTATCTGTCACTTTCATTCATCCAAAGACACGGCAGCAAATTGTGCTAGGAAAACAAATGCCAAAAATTCTCCATGGTTAAAATTCCATTCTGTTTTTACATTTTCAAAAATGTCTGGGGCAAATACCCCAAATCCCCATATAATAATTAACATCAGTTCTCAGCCACAAGGCCTCCTTGTATTCTGCATGCAATATTCTCATGTTTAATATTCTTAAATTCTTATAGAGAACCCTTAGTAGCTAAATGTCCTAAATACAGTAAGCCCCTGGAAACAATTAGCTAAACGTTAAAAACATAAAAAAACAAAAAACAAAAGAGCTATATAATAAAATTATATACACTGGAGGCCAAAAGTGTGGAATAATGTACAGAGTTTGCTGTTTCGGAAGGAAATTGGTACTTTCATTCATCAAAGTGGCATTCAACTGATCACCAAGTATAGTCAGGACATTTCTGATGTACAACCCGAATTTTGGAAAAGTTGGGACGTTTTTTAAATTTGAACAAACGGCCTTTGTACGTCAGGCCTGGGGCTCCCCAGTCTGAAAGAACGAGGGAGGAATGTGGCATGGCGGAGGGCGGGGCTGGGCCGTGAATCGACACACCCGGTCCCGTATTGGGCTAATCAAGCCACCGAGAGGGATAAAGGCCGATCGCAGAGGGCGGTGCGGGAGAGAGAGATTGTTCACAGACATGTCCGTTGTCCTGTGTGTTTGTCTTTTGAGTTTTTCATTAAAACTAATATTTGTATGTCAAGCCGGTTTCTCGCCTCTTCCTTGCCCGTGAGTATGAACTGTTTTACAATGTTATGTTTACATTTGGCATTTTTAGGCACTACTGTGTACTGGTCGGCGCTGCACTGTCTCTTACTGTGTCTATTGCCCTGTTCATTGTTAGTAATTTATTGTACTGTCCCATACTTTTTGCACACGTTATATTTTGCGCACTTTATATAGGTATTTTATTTAGTCTGTGTAGTCTCATTTGGTTCTGTGATTTGTCCTATGTTGTTTTATGTAGCACAATGGTCCTGGAGGAACGTTGTCTCGTTTCGCTGTGTACTGTACTAACTGTATATGGCTGAAACGACAATTAAAAACCACTTGACTTGAATTTGGTCCCATTCTTGCCTCATAGAGTTTTCCAGCTGCTGAAGAGTTCGTGGTCGTCTTTGATGTATTTTTAGTTTAATGATGTGCCAAATTTTCTCTATAGGTGAAAGATCTGGACAACAGGCAGGCCAATTCAGCACCCGGACTCTTCTACGATGAAGCCATGCTGTTGTAATAGCTGCAGTATGTGGTTTTGCATTGTCCTGCTGAAATACACAAGGCCTTCCCTGAAATAGACGTCGTCTGGAGTGGAGCATATGTTGCTCTAAAACCTTAATATACCTTTCAGCATTCATAGTGCCTTCCAAAACATGCAAGCTGCCCATACCGTATACACTTATGCACCCCCATACCATCAGAGATGCTGGCTTTTGAACGCTGATAACACGATGCAAGGTCTCCCTCCTCTTTTGCCCGGAGGACACGGCGTCCATGCTTTCTAACAAGAATGTCAAATTTGGACTCGGACCATAGAACACTTTTCCACTTTGAAATAGGCCATTTTAAATGAGCCTTGGCCCACAGGACACGACGGCGCTACTGAACCATGTTCACATATGGCTTCCTTTTTGCATGATAGAGCTTTAGTTGGCATCTGCAGATGGCACGGCGGATTGTGTTTACCGACAGTACTTTCTGGAAGTATTCCTGGCCCATTTAGTAACGTCATTGACACAATCATGCCGATGAGTGATGCAGTATCGTCTGAGGGCCGGAAGACCATGGGCATCCAATAAAGGTCTTCGGACTTGTCCCTTATGCACAGTGATTTCTCCAGTTTCTCGGAATCTTTTGATGATGTTATGCACTGTAGATGATGAGATTTGCAAAGCCTTTGCAATTGGACGTTGAGGAACATTGCTTTTAAAGTATTTCACAATCTTTTTACGCACTATTTCACAGATTGGAGAGCATCTGCCCATCTTTACTTCTGAGAGACTCTGCCTCTCTAAGACATCCCTTTTATAGCTAACCATGTTACAGACCTGATATCAATTAACTTAATTAGTTGCTACATGTTCTCCCAGCTGAATCTTTTACAAATTTCTTGCTTTTTCAGCCATTTGTTGCCCCTGTGCCAACTTTTTTTGAGACATGTAGCAGGCACCAACTTTGAAATGAGCTCATTTAGTGGATAAAAGTGTAAAATTTCTCAGTTTAAACATTTGTTATGTTATCTATGTTCTATTGTGAATAAAATATTGGCTCATGTGATTTGAAAGTCTTTTAGTTTTCATTTTATTCAAATTTAAATAACATCCCAACTTTTCCGAAATTCGGGTTGTTAAAAACAGCACCATCACTATTTGAAAAAAGTCATTTTTGATCAAATCTAGTCAGACCCCATTTCCAGCAGCCATCATTACAACAACTTATCCTTGAGTAATATCATGATAACTTGATCATTTAGTGCTAGAAAATCACTTGCCATTATATCAAACACAGTTGAAAGCTATTTGGATCATTAAATGAAGCTTAACATTGTCTTTGTGTTTGTTTTTGAGTTGCCACAGTATGAATAAACATGGCATGTCTTAAGATCAATATTAGTTAAAAAAAATGGCAAAAAAGAAACAGCTTTCTCTAGAAACTCATCAATCAATCATTGTTTTGAGGAATGATGTCTATACAATGCATGAAACTGACAAAAAACGGAAGGTTTCATACAAAGTTGTACACTAGAGTCTTCAAAGACAAAGGACAACTGTCTCTAACAAGGACAGAAAGAGATGTGGAAGACCAGATGTACAACTAAACAAGAGGATAAGTACATCAGAGTCTCTAGTTTGAGAAATAGACGCCTCACATTTCCTCCGCTGACAGCTTCATTGAATTCTACCCGCTCAACACCAGTTTCATGTACAACAGTAAAGAGAAGACTCAGGGGTGCCTTATGGGACGAATTGCAAAAGAAAAGGCCACTTTTGAAACAGAAAAGGTTTGAGTGGGCAAAGAAACAGACATTGGACAACAGATAATTGGAAAAGAGTGTTATGGATCTTAACCCCATTGAGCTTTTGTGGGATCTGCTAGCCTGTAAGGTGTGTGAGACGTGCCCATCAATACCGCCACATATATGGCAAGTGCTACAGGAAGTGTGGGGTGAAATGTCACCAGAGTATCTGGACAAACTGACATTTGATGAGAACTCTTTGAAGTAGTTTAAGTTCTAAAATGTTTTTTCAAATTGTAATAGTAATTTTTCACATTATTAATGTCCTGACTCATTGTGATCAGTTGAATGCCAATTTAGTGAATAAAAGTACCAATTTCTTTCCATAAGAGCAAAATCTGAACATTATTCAAACATTTGTCCGCCAGTGTAAATATAAGATTTACAGATCAGAATCAATAATTTCTCTTGGCCCACCCACCTAAAAGTTTCTGACTACACTACTGGTAAATATAATGGGCTATGTGTTTATATGATTTCAGTCTGATATAGTCAGGGACTCACCAGTGTTACAGCATTTATCAGATTACAGGACTTTCCAGCGTTATGTCGTCATGATATAACTGTACTCAGATAAGGTTAGTCAGCAATTTAATCACACTATAAAGTAACTTGTGGCTATAAGCAACTTTTGCTTTTTTAAATAAACAAGGGACTTGTGGGAATTGTTTATTTATAACATTGTGCAGTAAATACATTTGATAGAGCATAACTAGTGTTGAACCCTGAACATTCCTTTGACATTCCTTTTGTCTGTATAAGACAAAAGAGTCCAGGGATAACAATCTGCATTAGTTCAGAGAAGCAGGTAATCCTTCAACAGCTGCAAACAGAGCATACCTTGCAGAGGGCAGGAGGTTGAGGTTGGTGTTAAGCACATACTGCAAATCTGCATGTCCCTGCTCCACGAGCAGCACCAGTGCATCACAACATGCTGAGCGGACGACTGTACTATCACTACTGCACTGCTCCCACAGTGACTCCAGTGCTTGACTCTGTTGACACAAGGGCAACAAGCAGAAATGTTTGGCTAGGAAACACTAACACAGAAAATTAGTAAAATGGGATAAAATTGTGGAATCGAGTGTTTCATAAATTGGCTGGAAAAGCCTTGACAACTACAGGGCATCTATTTCATTTAACCTTCCTATACTGGTTTCCTTTATCTGAGCAGTACAAGACATGGTGACTTTTCCTCCATTTGACATCGGAGCACACACAAAAATGTTTTGACTTGATTCGATAAGTCTAATAAGAAATAAGAGCACACACACACACAAAGAGAAAAAAACAACAAAATGTGCATCCCAAACCGCA
The DNA here is from genome assembly GCA_032164185.1 of Moxostoma hubbsi. NCBI lineage: Eukaryota > Metazoa > Chordata > Actinopteri > Cypriniformes > Catostomidae > Moxostoma > Moxostoma hubbsi. The sequence goes on from JAVLUX010000002.1 coordinate 52,460,715, forward strand.
CACTTCTGCAATATTTTACGTCATTTTGAAGTGTAAGTAGTGCAAGTAGTATGTTTACACTGAAAATGCAACAAAAAGAATTGTACTACGTGCACCCGGATGATGCACTTTTTCAACAGTCAAAACAGAGTGTGGCTTGCCGTACATAGCGGAAGGGGCGGAATTAATGTTGGGGTGTTTCCATTAAAGACACTCAACATGCAAGTTTTGCTTCAGCGGAGCGGCAGCTTCTGAGAGTGCTTCTGTATTTACTTATTTGGCATTATTCCCTCATACTTTGTGATGTACATCACCTGAAGCTGTTTGGAAAGTTTAGAGTGCATCTGGACTGTGATCTGTGTAATTCTTCCTCTCCTCAATCAGACGCGAACTGCAGTGCTGATCTCACGCATCATCATTAGATTCATATGATCTCATGTTATGTTAAATGAGATCAAGCGACTATTCAAAATTTTTCTCTAACAATTTTTTTATTGTCAACGTTGTCAATAACGTTGATTAATCACTTCAGCCCTAATGTGTGTGACTTTCTTTCTTCTGCAGAACACATATTATGATTTTTAGAAGAATATCTCGGCTCTTTAGGTCCTCACAATGCAAGTGAATGGTATCAACATGGGAGCATAAAAGTAATCCATATGACTCCAATGGTTAAATCCATGTGTCCAGACACGATATGATAGGTGTGGGTGATAAATACAGATCAACATTTATTTTTTTGTCATAAATTCTCCTCCCTGCCCACTAGGGGGCAATATGCAAGAAAGATGTGAATCGTCAAAAACAGAAGAAGAAAAATGGGGAGGTGGAGACTGACTGATCAGGGAAGAGAATTTATAATAAAAAAAGGACTTAAAAATGTATCTGTTTCTCACTTATACCCATCAAATCGCTTCAGAAGACATGGATTTAACCATCAGTATCTGGAATTTGGATCTTCACAATTTCGTCAGTGAGTAAATGATCAGAGAATTTAATAGTGTAGGTTTTTACTGTTTTGAAGTTACATGAATTTGCTTATTTGCATATGCAAATGAATGGTGAAATTGAGACCTTTATATGTAAATTAGATCTGTAAAAATTAAGTCCCAAAAGGAGTGCATTATCTTATTGTTTTTACTTCATGGTAAAAAGGAAATTGTATCATTTCTTTCAAAAATGACCGCAAACAGTAAAGTGGCCCTCCTTAAACAGAATAGGAGGGTTAAAGGAGTCATATCAACATAAGGTCTACTAATAATGCATGACAAGGTTTATTGAAAAAAAAAAAAAAAAACAGCTGTAATTTACTTTATTACCAATGTCCACCCTCCTTCAATTGCTTGGAATTGAGAAATGTTTTTTTTTCAATCCATATAAAACTGTGTCTTCTATTTATGTCAAATACATAAATGTATTTTATTTCTTTAAATGAATTGTCCATCTGAATAGTTTGAATAATTAACTAAGCCTAGAATAGCATTTTAAGATATATATAAAATGTTACAAATAAAAACTTTTGTGAGGGCTTTTTGCCCCTACATTTTGACTTTTGGCAGCATTTTTGCTAATTTTGTTGGCATTCTTGAGTCTAATAAAGCTTACGTTGTCCCATCTATCAATAACAGCCTACTTACCAAAACCTGCATTACATTATAACAGGTTCACCATACAATCCATACTAACATGTGCCATGTAAACTGTTAAGATCAAACTGAAATGATCCTTGACCTTGTAATAAAACTTAAGCCACTCATTTCTAACAATGGGATCCTTCAAAAGAATATGCAGAGCGGCAGATGCAACATACAGGAATGGCACATGAATTGACAGACATTCTCTCTTTTGGTGTTTAGGAATAAATGTATCTACGCTGCATTACTGAGTGGGCGGGCACTTTTCTGATAAAGCCGCTCAATTCCCCACAATGCATTATGCATTGCAAATTACTGTGTACTGCTTATAGCTTTACTGTTTGTCGATTTTATATACACTTCTGTTATTGTTGTAACTTTCAGTTATTTCTCGTTTGGTGATTATTCAGAGCTCATCTTACTCTTAATTTGCTCTTTTGTGTTTTCTGGTTATCACTGTCATTATATTAAATGATCAGGTTAGGCTGGCCCTCCTGAAAATAGGGTAGTACGTTTTCATTGTAAGTCAAACTCATTTTAAAAGATCAATGAAAATTAATTCAAGGGTCTTTTCATGATGAATCTTCAGGAATGATTGGGAGGACTCACTTTAGTCGAGGACTGACAAATCCTTTCATTTTGGCCTTTCTCCTTAAGCACTGCAGCAACCAATGTCCTCACAGCCTAGAATTAAAAAGCAGCAAAACGGGTTAAAATATCAGCAGCCCTTCCTGACTGGAAAGGCAGAAAAAGCGGTTCTTCAACCAAACAGAAAGTAGATTTAATATAAGTTAATCAACTCAAAGATTAGAGGAATGGATCCAAACCACATGATATGTTTGATTGTACAGTATAAACAAGCATTTCACGGAATAGCTATAGTTTTTTCATTTTACTTTTAAATGATTAATTTGTGTGGTTTTATCACTTTAAAAAACACAATAGGACTAGTGCTTTACCTGAGCTTGAATGAGGGAGCTGGGGAACTCAAATCTCGTCTTCAAATTCTCAGTCATCTTGCAACATCATTGCTGATGGCCCATTCTTAAAAAACATGAACATAAACCAAACAAATTTTTATTTGACAGACAATAAAAGTGCCATAAAAAGTCTTTACACTTACATTGAAGGAATAGTTCATCATCAGAGTTCTCATAATTTATTCACCCTCATAACAGCCCAGATTCTGCAGAACGCAAAAGAAGAAATTTAGAAGAATATCTCTGCTCTGTATGTCCATAAAATGCAAGTGAATGGTGGCCAGAACTCTGAAGATCCAAAAAGCACATACAGGCAGCATAAAAGTAATCCATATGACTCCAGTGGTTAAATCCAAGTCTTCAGAAACAATATAAGTGTGGGTGAGAAACAGGTCAATAATTAAGCCTCTACTTTCTCTTTTACTTGCACACTTTTCTTTAGTTTTTTGACGATTCACATTCGGCATGCATATTGCCACCTACTGGTCGGAGCTGGTGAAAGATGGAGCTATATAGTAAAAAAAGGACTTTACTATTGATCTGTTCCACATCCACACCTGTCATATCACTTATGAAGACATGGATTTACTACTGGAGTTGGATGAATAACTTTTATACTGCCTTTATGTTATTATTTTAAGTTCTGGCCACCATTTACTTGCCAACAAAACATTCTGAATGGACCAACAGAGCTGAAATATTCTTCTAAAAATCTTCATGAGTGTTCAGCTGACGAAAGAAAGTCATACACATGAGATGGCATGAGGGTGAATAAATTATGAGAAAATGTTCATTTTTTGATGAACTATTCTTATAAAGGAGTAACCTAAGCCATATCTAGAGAACAAAATAACATAGGGCCATGGGGCTGGGCTCTTTTGACTTGGGCCAGCAAGCAACCACCAAGTAACCATCAAAACGCACTAGTTTTGTGGTAGCGACCCTAACATGAATAAGCAAGCACCACTCATATTTTCTTCACAAAATGCATAAATATAGCTTCAAAATGCTGTATTCAAATGGATAACATCAAGTTATGAAAAATGTAGTCATGGATATCCTAGTGCACAAATTTAGAATAAACTCGAATTCCCTAAAATAAAGAAACTGCCTTGCAAACAAACTGACATCATCTGTTAAAACAAGAACACAGCTTTGCATCAACAGCTTGAGAACCACAAGGCGTCTTATCTAAACTCTCTCAGATCACAGGTGATATGAGATCGAGCACACCAAACAGGTGTGACGGGACAAAAACTGCCCTAAGGGTGATCCCATTAGAGTTAAATTGGAATAACCACTTCAAACCAATGTAATCTAAGGCGAAATAAAAAAATGGCTAGTGACACACATCGCCCCACTGCATCTAAACTCAGAGGTTACAACCATCTGACAGATGGCACTGGCAACCACATCAATGGGATGCATTATTCACAAGTCACTTTCACAGTTGGCCAGATGCGGACTGCCAGGTTGTCTCGAGTGGACTATGAGATTACCAGCCGTTCGTTTGACTGACACTGGCTGATGGCCACTGGAGATTCAGGTTTATAAGGGAGAAAGAGTGAGACAATGCGAGTCCAACTACGCAGCCCCACCCCTCCCGAGACTGATATCTGACAAGCCAGCACTGTGTCTGTGATGAAATACCAGCTGTGTTTCCATACAGCATAACAGTTTTACTACAGCACCATTACTGACAGCAAAGAGTGGCTCGGGCAAATCAGGTAGGCTTCTCAATTCATCAATTTGAGACAGTTGTCCAATGTCAAAACTATACAAGCCATGTAGTACTACTTTCCTACTATTAGGCAGAATTGTTGTGTTGCTGTAGATTGACTTTTTCGATCTTCAGTCTTTGTTTGACTCACATTTTCAAACTGTCATCCAACAATCTAAACTTTTTATTGCAGGTCGACTTTTGTTTAACTATGTTGGCAAACTAATCGTTGGTTTTTATGGGATCATTTTTACACACAAGCTGAGCTTTTTCAGCAAAACAGAGAACTGAAAATATTCTAGGGATTTCCACCCTCTGGCTACTTGTCCACACACAAAGGCTTCCGCTCTGAACTGCTTACTCTGCACTAGTTGTGTGTGCACAATAATACATCATTGTTTAAGTGTAAGTAAGAGGGGCTGGCTAGCTGGTGAACCTGGAATAATGTGACTTTTTTGTGTATAAATAATGAAACGTAGAGAAATTACACCTAACATCAAGCCACAGAACCATTTTAGATATGCACGCTAACAAAAAGAATCAATGGATGGATGTGCACACAAACAAACAGAACCTATTATATATATATATATATATATAGGGTCTTTTTTGTTAGTATGTCCATCCATACATCAATCTATCCATCTACAGTTGAAGTCAGAAGTTTACAGACATTTTAATATTAGAAAACTTGGTAACTTGTTTACAACATCTACTTTGAGTTGACACAAGTAATTTTCCCATAATTTGTTTACAAACAGATTGTTTCACTATTCGAATTCCAGTGGGTCAGAAGATTACATACACCAAGTTAACTGTGCCTTTAAGCAGCTTGGAAAATTCCAGAAAATGATGTCAAGCCTTTAGGCAAATAGTCAGTTAGCTTCTGATAGGCTAATTGGAGTCAACTGGAGGTGTACCTGTGGATGTATTTTAAAGCCTACATCCAAACTCAGTGCCTCATTGCTTGACATCATGGGAAAATCAAAAGAAATCAGCCAAGACCTCAGAAAAAATTGTGGACCTCCACAAATCTGGTTCATCTTTGGGAGCAATTTCCAAATGGCTGAAGGTACCACATTCATCTGTACAAGCAGAAGTACACAAGTATAAACACCATGGGACCACGCAGCCATCATACCACTCATGAAGAAGACACATTCTGTCTCCTAGAGATTAACGTAGTTTGGTGCGAAAAGTGCAAATCAATCCGCGAACAACAGCAAAGGACCTTGTGAAGATGCTGGAGGAAAAAGGTAGACAAGTATCTATATCCACAGTAAAACAAGTCCTATTATCAATATAGCCTGAAAGGCAGCTCAGCAAGGAAGAAGCTACTGCTACAAAACTGCCACATGGGGACAAATATCTTACTTTTTGGAGAAATGTCCTCTGGTCTGCTGACACACAAATTTTACTGTTTGGCCATAATGCCATTGTAATGTTTGGAGGAAAATGGGTGAGGCTTGCAAGCCAAAGAATACCATCCCAAATGTGAAGCAATTTGGCAGCATCATGTTGTGGGGGTGCTTTGCTGCAGGAGGGACTGGTGCATTTCACAAAATAGATGGCATCATGAAGAAGGGAAATTATGTGGATATATTGAAGCAACATCTCAAGACATCAGCCATGAAGTTAAAGCTTGGTCACAAATGGGTCTTCCAAATGGACAATGACCTCAAGCATACCTCCAAAGTTGTGGCAAAATGGCTTAAGGACAAAGTCAAGGTATTGGAGTGACATCACAAAGCCCTGACCTCAATACGATGTGTTTAAAAGCATGTGCAAGCAAGGAAGCCTACAAACCTGACTCATATACACAAGTTCTGTCTGGAGGAATGGGCCAAAATGATTAAACTTATTGTGAGAAGCTTGTGAAAGGCTACACAAAACATTTTACCCAATTTAAACAATTTAAAGGGAATGCTACCAAATACTAGCAAAGTGTATGTAAACTTCTGACCCAAAGTGGTGAAAAATATATTTATTTTCCTACTATTATTGTGACATTTCACATTATTAAAATAGTGATCATAACTGACCTAAGACAGGGGATGATTTCTACAATTAAATGTCAGGAATTGTGAAAAACGTAAGTTTTAAATGTATTTGGCTAAGGTGTATGTAAACTTCTGACTTAAAATGTATCCATCTAGCTTTACCGTGTGCCTTGGAATTGCCATCTGATATCATCACCGTACCATGCCACCTGCGGATCTTAAACCTTAATTTAATATCGGATTAAAGCAATGCACAGTGAAAACAGGTGTTGCATTCAAAGATCGTTTTAGTTATATGAGAAACATTACAGGATAGCCTGATAGCGAGCAGTTGGCTTTCCTTAAAGCTCTATAACCGAGTAGGTGTTGTTACCTTCACATAAACATGTAGATTGAAGTCAACTAGTAGAAAAATGCACATGACATACTTACGATATCGTATACGGAAGTTAGGTTTAGATGCAGTTTGCTACCTTTTTCGTAAAACCCTCCACCCGGCAAATCACTTCTACGGTGCAAGCGGGGGACCAAACATGTTGAAAAAGCGATACGTTAATCTAATGTCATTGGTATTATGTTGTGCCAGAGCCCCTCTATCTAATTTAGCCTACAAGGTTAGCAAACAATGGTTAACGCGGCGGTTCCTTAGACCTTCTGTGGGCGGAACACTGGCGAGAAGACCAGAGGCCGAGATGATTCAGTGTGCTGAAAAAAGTACTTTATTTGACTTTTTTATAAAGAAAAAACTCAAAGTTTAATGAACTGATCAACAGTCCGCTAATCTTCAACTTGTTTTACACTATAAAATGCTTTTTGAGTAAACTATATGTGGTGTTTTCTAGAGAAGTCACGGAAAATATTGCGACAGGTAGTCGTCGGTTTACGGCTCACCACATTCAAGTGTATAGTGTCCGCAAACGGTGACTTACTGTCGTAACACGCTGGTTGACCGTTTTGCTCTCGCCTATGGTAAAAACGCGGAGGTTGTTATAACGTACAGAAAATCTTTGGTTTTGCCATTTTTAATTGCGAACATTGGCATTTATGTAATTTACGTACATTATGGCAATGTCAGATTTAAATAGAACTCTTATTAGTACTGATTTATCACTCTTTTCTTACATTCTTTGACCTGACCAAACTAAGTAGGCTATAAGCGGAGAACGTTTTTTTGTTGTTTCTTTTTTAAAAATGTTATTTAACGATTTATTATAAACATTTACATTATATATTTACACGAAGCATGTTTAAAGTTAGTTTACTGTTGTTTTATTTAGCCTAAATATATTAGTATTAAAATTATATACTATATAATCATTTTATGTATTGAATTTATAGGGAAATTATAACAGTCAGTCATTTCAGTTACACACAAAAATAGACTGGGGAGGGGAATTTCAGTGTCACACTAATCAGGAAAAATACAGAGAAATTATACGTTTAAACAATAGAGTCAAGGAGCTAACACAATACCGGGAAAAAAGAAATAGCAACGCACTTACGCCATAAAAAAAATCTAACATGTGCAATAGAGTGCTGTAAATGAAAGTAATAAATAGCTGTGTTGTTGAGCAATGAAAACTTGGTTTTACACGGGTTAAAAAGTGTCTCTTCATTTGCTCGCGCTGCCATAGGCTTGTCTCGTGGAGCGCACCGACTGTCTGCGACTGGAATGCACGAGCTGCCACTCAGGCGCATGCGTCTCACTTTACTCCTCAGCCTTTGAAAACTCGCACTGAGAGCTCAATTGAAAGACTATGTCCGCCATCGGGCGTCCACAGCCCTCGGTGTCCTTATTTAAACCAAATTCTCCATGAAATAGCATTATCCCGTGGCCTCAACAATGGCCAGTTCGGTGAGTAGGGCTTTACCTGCTATATCGGTGTAATGTTTTGGGTCTCCGGTGCCTGTGCTCGTTTCGTCTGGTTTGGAAAGGCGATTAGACGCATATGGAGGTTTTCCAGCCATATTTCCATCGGGATACTCAAGTACAGTAGAACTAGTGGAGTCGCGCGTTTCCAATGCATTTGTGCATGTCTGCAAAAGTGATGCGCTTGAAAGATTCAAAACAAAAGGAGTGCATCCAATAACAAAGACGCAGAATTTTTTAAGAATGCACAGAAATAATCCGTTTGATAAAACAAGGATGAGCAAGCTACTAACTTGTGATTCTACCATTGCATTTATTTTCTTAGCTATAATATTTTGCTTTGCATTTGTTCGGCGACAGGGTGCTTTTTAAGGTTGTAAAGCGCAAGTAGTCCGGTTAAATGTTGCTTCTTGCTATAAAGTGAATATTTGGGTTTTAGGGTGCCGTTCAGGTGAAACTGGAACTCGGTCATCGTGCCCAGGTCCGAAAGAAACCCACTGTGGAAGGTTTTACGCACGACTGGATGGTGTTTGTTCGCGGACCCGAACACAGCAACATTCAGCACTTTGTGGAGAAAGTCGTGTTTCATCTGCACGAAAGTTTCCCAAGACCAAAAAGAGGTAGGTGAAGATGCATTTCGAGTGATTTGTTAGCATGGATCATTGTGGATTCAGCTGAATAGAACAACTGGATTGATGTGCGATCCTTGCATGAACGCACCTGGGCAACAAAAGGTTGATGCATAAGAAACTGCATGAAACAAAACTGCGCAAAGTTAACAGTTGTCATTTCCTAAATGTTGAAGGTGCGCGTAAGACGTGTTTTGATATTAAAATATGCGCATTACGATTGCTTACATTAATTAATGTCGGGTTGTTATCTTTTTTTATTTTATTTTTTATTCGAATTTATATTTTGTTAGGATACTTATGAAAACGCGCATTAAACAATACTTAAAAGTTTTCTTAAAAGTTAGTGTTGTTACCCCTTGAGCGCGAGAGAAGCGCAATATACTAATATATATATACTCCGGAGCGGATTGTTTAAGCTGGGTTTGCTGTGACGTTATGTGTGCGGGATAACATGCGCACTGTCTTTCGTGTCCGGATTAATCTCCATTCAGGTTGCAGGCAATATTTGCACTTTATTGATAACAGGGGCAAGTATTTTTTTTTTCTTCAGTAGCCCGTGTTTGCCTTTAGTATATATATATTTAATTATTTTTTTGTTATTGCGTGTTTTGCGCACATGTGCGGCATCGTATTATTCAAATGTAACCAAGTGACCTGGAATTAAATGAGTTGTTTAAACGCTTTTAAGCTTTACTTAATCTATCTGCGTTGGGACAACATGAATATTTTTTGTTTGGTTTACTAAAAATGGGCAGGGGGTTTCTAATATCCAGCATGCTTTATATGGCACTCAATTAGAGTGAATGTTAAAATGAAGCGTTTTTCTATATTTCTTTGTGCATGATGAATGTTAGGGGGTATACTTGTTTGTTATTTATGTTTGGTTGTGTTGAGATTTAAAGTAGTTACTGTTATTTTGGAGTTTTGGGGTTACCGTTATGGTGAAGAGTGGCGTTTGAGCTTATCTTGAGGTCAGTTATAAATGATTGTTAACGTATTGATTGGAAAATAATTTAGCGTTTGTCTGAATAGTAACAAACAGGGTAGTGAAATGTCCTTATGTGACTGTAATTGGCTCAAACCTGTACTGGGATTTGTGCTTTTTTTGAACCACATACCGAAGCAGCAGTCACGTGGTTTCCAGACGAATAAAACTTTGGACGTCAAAGACTTCGTGTTTTTCCCTAAACGAATCAATCTCCGATACTGTGCTTCAATATGAATATGTGTTGCTTTTTCGACACAAGTTTCGAAGCTTCGGTGTCAAACGTCAGATCACTGCTTTGAGTTCATTTAACATGTCTAATTTAGTTGGGTTCACTCGGTTCAATTAGGTTTCCTCTACTTGAAGTATTTAAGTTGATATGACATTGTAATTTTAATGAAAGAAAACTAATTTCAAACATGTGGAACCACCGTCCATCAGGTTCAGACAAAGAGTTTTTTGTTTAGTTTTTTTTAGTGGTTATGTCAACAAGAACTAGATTTATTGTGCAGAGGTAAAAACTTTCTCTCTCACACACACACACACACACACACACACACACACACACACACACACACACACACACACATTTCCATGCATTCTTGCATAACAGAACTGTAGTCTATAACACAGTATTAATGCAACCATTTATTTATGTCAAGCATTTTAGACTGTGATTTTTTTATTGCCGAAAGATTGGAAAATTGCACTGAAGAATTTGCATTTGAGGCATGGCTCAAATAAGTTCAAATATGCAAATATTTTCCTAATTCCTTTGGGTTATGGGGCTCATACCACATTCACTGCCACAGGTTAGATTTATCCCACAGAAATACATGAGTTTTTTGTGTTTATGTAAGATCTAAAGGGGATGTTTGCTCACCAGCTGTATGTGTGTGGTGACAATGTGGTGAGAATCTCCCCCGCTATATTTATTTTCTGAAAACATTAAAAACGGACTGTAATTCAAGGGATGTCCTAATTTGGAAACTCATCGAAACATGCTCTAAATGTCTGTTTTGACAAGAAGTAAACCAAATGTAGATATGCTTGAACTTATAGCCCCTCTCCTTTTTCTCTGACAAATGTCTCACAGGGCCAGCAGGAAAAAAATGTGAAAGCAACAGGGGGGATACTTAAACTCTAATAAATCCTGGCCTTATGACACCAGCTTTTAGAGATTCTACGAAACACTACCCTAGATATGGTACAAACACCTAAAATGTTTTTGCATTGTGACAAATTAGAAGTCTAAGTACTTCCTGTGGCCTCCTGCATTTTTCAAAGTGTTTAGTTAAGAAATGTTTAGAATGTATTTGAGAAAGCGTTCAGTCCAGGATGAACTAAGGGAAGAGGGTTTAAATCACTAATGTTAATGTAGATACTTTATGATAGGGATGTACAGATACCAGAGTACCAGTACCGATACTTCCTTAGTACTCGCTGATACGATGCCTTTTTTTATGTTGCAATTTTTAAAAACAATAATGTCAAATTACAATTATGTATAACATTTTTATATAAAAATGTAAACTATGTTTATTATGTAATGTAAACTTATTATTATTATTATATTGATATATTGCTGATATATATCTTAATTTGTGCACTGAATGTTTACACAATCAAATTTGTACGTCAGATGGTGTCAGTGGTATCGAACCCGATTCCGATAACAGTATCAGTATCGGGACATCCCTACTTAATGGTAAAGACACTTGAAATTTGAATGTCAGGTCTATAGGTTTACATGGAGGTCGACCAATAGTGGATTTTGCCGATATTGATAACTAAGAGCCGGATAACCGATTAATCGGCCGATAGTTTTTAAATTCGACTCTCCTTACTAATACAGAGGCTACAAGAGTACAACATGATGCAATTTATTGTGCAATAAATATAAGTTAAAGATCAGAAAAAAATGAAGATTTGGTGCATAACGCAGATACTGGATGTATGCATACTGTACAACTAGCCTGAAACACACTGGGGACTCTTATTTTGAAATGAAGAAAACCAGGCCCCATTACAATGCTCTATATTAAGCATTGACCAAATTAAGCTTTTATAGCCTATATACTGTATTCACCAGATGAGGTTTGACAATTTAGGTTTATTGTTACTTACAAGATATGAAGTAGGAGATACAATGTATGTGCTGACAGGGCACATTTTCATTTACTCGCATTTTTCTTTGAATGCCCTCGCATCAATTTTGAACACTTTATTATCTAAATGCGCTAAATGAAATATCGGCAGGTATCGGCATGCAGCCCCAAATCTGAAAAATTGGGACAGTATGAAAAATGCTTATAAAAACAAAAAGTAGTGATTTGTAAATTATATTCACCCATTGCTAAATTGAAAACACCACAACTAAACATTATGTGATGTTTCACCTTGTGAATTTCATTGTTTTTTGAAAATGTACAATCATTTCCAATCAGATGAGACGGGGCAATTTAAGACTAATAACAGTTTGACAAGTTAAAATAACAAGGCGATGTGAAACAGGAGATGTTAAACAGGTGAGGCAATCGTGTCATAGTATATAAAGAGCCTCCAAAAACAGCCTAATCCTTCAAGAGCAAGGATCATTTGAGACGTGTCAATTTGCAACAAATGCTTCAGCAAATAATCCAGCACTGTTAAAACAAATTGGAAGGATTTGGGGCATTTCACCCTCTACAGTGCACAACAGTTGTGGAAATCTTGGCACGTAAGGAGCAAGACGACAACCACTTCTGAATGCGTGTGATCTCTGATCCCTCAGACATCATTGTCTTAAAACCGTCGTTCATCTGTAATGGATATCATGAACATGGGATTGGGATTACTTTAGTAAACCTTTGTTAGTCAACACCATTTGCCGCTGCATCCACTGATGCAAGACTTTACTATACAAAGCAGAAGCCGTACATCAACACTGACCACTAGGCTAGGTCTCATCTTAGATGGAAAATAGAACAGTGGAACTGTGTCCTACCCAAATGTTTAAATGTTGCATTTGTTACCATCTATTACAATCTGTTTGCATTAGTTTATATCCAGCTGGTCACGTTTGTGCATTCGTTAGCCAGCTAAATTGCATATTTAAAGCTAGTGACACGAGAAAGCAAATTAATATATTTGTGTTGCCGAAAGAAATGTAGAAGCAAATCAGAAACGATTTCAATAAAAAAAATGTATCCTCATTATAATACAATGACTTCAGATCAATCACATCCTTGTGCTAAAAAAGGCTTGACGCAGTGCAACAAATACAGTTTAACAGAAAGCAGGTGTCTCAATATGCTTTTAAAGTTCTTTTTAATTTAACACATCATCTAAAAACAGCTTCCTGCACGAGACGCTGAATAAACAAATACAAAGCGAAACAAAGACGTTTGTCTAGTGTGCGTTTACGTAAAAAAACTGTGTGAACAGACCCTTACAGTTGGTGGAGGTCTTTGGCCACTGCATCTTGCTCTCTTATAAGCCTTTCTCAGATTAAGCAATGAGTTGTTTAAATGCTTTGTCAGAAAATGTGAGGAAATGTGTGTCTCGAGATCCTCTCGTTCGGTTCCAGTCTGTTGTGTTCCTTCTGTTTGAACAGCCCCTGATCAGTGCTCATAGTCTGAGCCACTTCACCACCGAGTTCAGCCGAATACCACCGCTACCTGTGAATATTGCTACTCTACATACAACTGTACTGAATAAAAAACATTGTGGTATTTCATTGTTATTACGAAGCTTGAGTCTGGAGTAGTAGGAATCAGTGCAAGTGTAACATCAGGTGAACTGCCTATTGAAGAATTTATCCCGATCATTTTACTTTTGAATTAACATTTGAGAATATGAACCGACTAAAACTTTTTATTTATTTTATGCACATTAGTTGAAAATGACATGCTCTTTTTTAACAGCCAGGAATGTTCTATGCAACAATACAACAGTGCTGAATGGTTTATGTATTTACTGCACCCTCTTGTGGACAATGTCAATTTAAAGTCAATTTAAAATCAGCTGACATTAAAATTAGAATATTGTTTCACATATATTAATATTTATATCTTTTAAAAAAGTACAATACATTTGCATGGTTCTGTCAGTACTGTCTATTTTTGTATAAAGTTCAGCACTATTTTAATTTGTGTTATTTTTGTTGATTAATCGGTAGTTATCTGAAAAATCCCCTATCGGTCGACCTCTAAAAGGGTTAATGTAATTTACAAATCACTCCTTTTTGTTTTTATTATCATACTGGCCAAACTTTTTGGGAATTTGGGTTGTAGATTTTTGACAATAGCTGATAGTTGCTTTTTGTTGCAACCAATATATCGTCTACCTCTATTACATTGTGTAAATCAAAGCATTGATTAAAATAGTGCTAATAAAGTGTTCTTTATTCAAAGATGTGAAAAGTCGACTTCAGTAAACACCCCATGTGGCCTTCTTCATACTTTGCAGATAATTCGCAACAGTACTCTCCGTAGAGGGGATGAATACAGAAAACCTGCTTTCTTAGACTTGATCCCAGGCAGAATTTATGGTGAGCTTGTAAGGTAAACAGTCAGGCTTATTATATGGGGTCCCAGGAGGCTACGCCACCCCCTTCTTCCCCTGCCCTCCCTCCTCAGGGCTTTGATCAGTGCTAGCCAGTGTCGAGACGAGCTGTGGGGCAGTTAGAGGGAAACCTTGTGCACAGATAGGCTTGTGTTTGACAGTTTAATACCAACAGTCTCACCATACTGCCCCAAAAGGAACAGCTGCTCACATACACACACACACACACATACACACAGTTTTCCAAAACTCTTTCCTCTAGAGGGTGTGTTCTGTAGCAGCAAATCCCTTTCCTCTTTTTTTGAAGCCTTGGTAGTACTGATATTACCCTTCTCACAGCTGTTGAAGATTACACATGTTGCCTCTCTGTCTCACTTAGAAAGGGTTACTTGCTTTCTCATGTATGCTTTTTTCACTGTTTCCACCTTTGTTGCTGTTTATGCCACTGGACATAAAGTCTCATGAGGTGAGGAGGTTCCATTTCATTTGGGATGCTTTGGTGGATATGGCATAAGATGTTTCCCAATTTCAGAAATCATAGCTACCTTGACATTTAGACAAAGGTGAAAACATGTTTGGCTGGGACAAAGAGAGAGAGAGAAAACCATGATTAGCAACCATGCTGTGTAGCCTTGGAAACCTGATATTTTGGGCTAGCAGAGGAATGAGGGGGGTAACAAACCCAAAATAAATGGAGTGGAACTTGAACATTCATTTCACCTGCACCCATCTACATGTATGCCAGCTTTGAAAAATATGCCCTAATATAAAGATGTCTGGCTTTTTGCTTTTGACGAGTGGCTACCTACAATTTAGCGGTGGGAAAGTTTGGTGTTTCAAGGCTGTCACCCAGAAGAAACCAGGCACAACCAGGCACACATTGACTGACAATCCAAGTTCAATTAAGCATCCCATTCAGACATATACCAGAGGAAACATCTGCCCACACAGAGTGACTACAGTCCGAATTATGTCTGTAAAATATTTGTATATTTACACAGCAGAATATATTCTTCCTTTTGCTACTGGGAGGATAAAAGAAAGGGTGATAAAATGTAATTGTGTCATTACATCAATGGACCATGCCAATATGCCTCTGAATTTGCTTACCTTGGCAGTATGTTTGCATTTGATAGGTGAAAAGATCTTAAAATAGCTTCTTCCTTCTCTTTTACAGCAGTAATCCCATACCGCTTCATCTTTGCACTCAAGGTGATATATTATGGAGAAAATAGTACTAGTCTTGGCCATATATAAACCTAACACCCAAATTGGAGCAGAGAATAGGCTGTACTTTGAAGGAGAACTCATTATTGTTTTATGAGCAGGGCTCATTCAGAGTCCAAAGTCCAAAACTCTATGAGGTGAGCTACCGCAGAAGCTAATCACGTTGGAATAAATGTGTAAATGTAGGTGGGTCTGTAATTCAAGCATTAAAATGTGTTGTTTTTCAAATGAAGTGTTATAATAAAAGTGTTTCGTTAGCGTGAGTAAAGGGGCAAAAAATACGTGTGTAAAGTCATAATCAGCCATTGTACCTCTAATGTTCATTTCACCAGGTAACACATTTCTTTTAACCAAGACCAAGTGTTTCATCAGCACCATTGTGGTCACAAGACTTAGCTCTTTGGTTAAAATGAATGTCTAGTTGTTTAAACCATTATTCAAATATAACTTTTATTGTGTGAAAGTATTTAAAGGGGTAGTTCACACATAAACACAGAATGTGGCACATAAGTCACTTTGCAGATATTTTGTTTTAATAATGTTCATTTTGATAGACTAGGTTGCATAATAAACCTGGAACATTCCTTTAATTCTCAGGATTAGGGTTGGTTCATCCTTAAACCCAAGTATGAGCAATAGTAATAGAGATGCTTTCCTTAACAAAACCCCTATTCAAAGTTTTCCCAAAAACAGGGTACGGTCATTGCTTTTCAAACATGTTTTCCAAAAGATGTTGACCATGTTTAGTGCCCTTTCTTCCTTTTAATGTTTTTGATACTGATAAAAGTAATTCACCAGAATCCCTCTGTTCTCCCCTTTTTGTGGTCCCATAATGATCAGGTCAGCATGTTTGTCTGTGGGCATCTTTGAGCCTGAGACCTCTGTAGTCGGGTCTGTAAGCCTTTTAACTTAGAGCCTCGCTCATTGACTTAGCTGATCAGAAGTTGAAGTTATGTCAGTGTCTTATCTTGCATATGCAGAGGAAACCACAGAGTATAAACCCTCCTCAGGCAAAGTGTGGCTTAGATGTCAGTGGGGGCTGCCTTTTTTTCTGCACCTTTTCTTCTGTGTGCTTGCCAGACTTCGTTCCCCCACGACGGGAAGCGTTACATCCTTGTGAGGGACATGAACTGACTTCCCACGGAGTGGAATTGAGGAGCGTAGGAATTTGATTCTGACAGAAAGTATGATTTATAAAATTGTAGACGTGGAGGAGATATATGGGGGAGTGCCTTTTGTCTCAGATCAACATAGTACAGTCTCTAAACCCAGCATGTTTAACTTCCAAAATCATGTAAAATATAGCATATGTGATGGCGATGATGATAAACTTAATTGTGAAAATGCGTGAAACCGCTTTCTTGTAGCTACACATGGATAAATCTGCTCATTAGTGGTTGATTGATGTGGACTTTTCAATGGCTGATGCAGATACCAATAACTAGTGAAGATCAATATACAAGTCCTTTTTTGCCATACATTCTCCTCCCTTTGATAGTTTGATAGTCTTTGAGAGTACAAAATTACTTTAAATCATTAAATGCGTTTATACCACTTTACCTGAATTCACTCTGTATGTGATATATGTAGGCTAACACATTATTTACTCAAAATTCATACAAATTAAGAAGAAAATAAATTAGATTTACTTATTTGTTGAAATATTTGTAAAACTGTTTGAACACTTATTAAGGGTTAATCACACTAATTTATGGTTAATATTCCAGCACTAATAGAAAGTGAATGACAATCTGGAGGGTGAATTTATTACTCTTTAAAGTGTTATTTTAACACTGAAAATGGTACTTAATTACATTTACCCCCTTTCCACTAGGGTTTTTAAAGAAATCAATAAAATGATCCAAAATATTAACCACTTCTCTTTTATATGACATAAATAATTTGTCAAAAATGTGATTTAAAATGTAGAGCGTTGTTCATCACCTGTGAACCTTAACATTTTAGCAAAATGACTGAATACATCACAAGACCATAACTGTTTTTTTTTTTTTGTCTTGTCAGAAAAACAGTGAATAAAATCTTTCTCTGAATAAACAAATTCTCAAAATGTAAGGCTGAATAGTCTTTCCAAATCAAATACTGTACATATCTGACACAGGATCTACAACTAACAACTCCTGTAAATTGACTACAGAGGGAAAGTCTGTAGCCGGTATATCAAATGTTGTAGGAAAAGTGTTCTGGGGATTAGATTGGCCACAATGGCATGTATCTAAATGTTTTCTGAATTGTGAATAGTTTATGAATTGTTTTACGCATTTTTTCTTCAGCACACATCACTGGTTTTCCCAACATCTGCCATGTAAATTGTTGTCTGAATGAAGGTGTAAAAGTGACTGAGTACATCGTCATACATTACAGTAAAAACAAAGTGGGATTTAAATAGTTCATCGAATGCACTGAGGGAACCATCCGACTGACAGGGGATGAGATTCTTATCAAGAGCTATGTAGATGTGCTCAATCAGGTTGCGGTTCCTGCCAGCAGCAAGGAGGTACGGTTGTCTTCCTTCTCGTTGCTGGAGATGTTATTCGAGGCAGGTACAAGACTACATTCTACAATATGCATTTACATAATAATAAAACAAATCTTGTTTGGATCATGGACAAGCCTTTGCCTATATTGAAAAGTCTCCCTCATTTTGAGTAAGACTTGTGCTTGGTGTGTGGAATGGGTAAAAACGGCAATGGTCTCTCAAAGAATCCTCATCCTGCTGCTCAGAGCTTGAACGTCTATTCAAAGAAGGTCAACTCATATCAGTATCACTTCCCTTGGACTTCTCTAGGATTATTTCTCTTATTGGTGTTCCTCTGCACAGTCTTCATTCGCCATGCAATATATCTAGTCCCACTGTCTGCATCATAAAAATGTTCCTATGGCATTTGGAAGAGCATAATAAGGTTCATTATTCACAGTGACATGATCTAGCCAAAGTTATAATATCATACAATATACAAGTTAAGGATACTCACATACTGCTCTCTCTGCTTCCTTGTGGGAATCCTAATGTATTATTAACATATTATTTTTACAGGAAAACAATACAACAATTATTATCAAGAATAAGATTTTTGCCCTAATATCAAAGGTCTTACTAGAAAAAAATTTTTTGATCCAATGTGAATTTTCTTGATAAATAAATATGATCGTGGCTGGTAACACGTGCATGTAAAATGGCTAGGAATGGCATTTTAGCTTAGTGTAAAGCTGACAATTTACTTCTATTTCTTCTGCTCCAAACTTACTTCACAAGTACTTCTCTGTCTGCTCATATGAATGTAAGACATCATAAGAAAGTGTTTCACCGCTGTTCAAATGCACTTTGGATTGTATAACATGTATAAATGTTTTCCATCTGAAATTCATCAAGGACAGCATCTCCTCCACTTTTTTGCTTTAGGGTACAAAGGACCATCTTTAAAGTCATGCACACGCAACAGTTCTGCCATTTACACACATAAAAATATGTATACAAATGAACAAGCATAGAAAAAAAGAAATTTTCATTCATTTAAATGTACAAGTAACCTCTTTTGCCTCAGCTCCTGAGTCATCTGACGTCTTCGAATTCTTGTCAGGACATTCTGGGGTTTGGTCAAGTTCGCATTATGAATGACTTGGTGGTAAATTGTCAGTGCAGGAGTTGCTTGTTGCATCTGATGACAAATATTCTGAAACACAAAATTGCAGATTTTTTTATTACAACGGAACACAAATTTGTGTGACGCAACAGGCAATATCATACTGTACCTTCATTTTGTCCTCCAGCTGTGAGCAACATATCAGGTCTCGCATTGAGCACATCTTGTAAAACGTCCTCCTCGAACTCAGTGTCATCATAAATGTGTAGATTTGTCCTAGGTGGTAGGCCAAACCTACTCTGGACTAAACATGGACAGCATTTTATGTATAAGTAAGAGAAGCAACAAACTAACAAATAAATAAATTAAGTGACATATCACCTTCACTAATAAAGTCATCAAAAGTTAATTCGTCCTGAAGTTTCGAAAGTTATAGTGATTTTCTATTGGTGAATGTTGACTGCACAATTGAGTTTGTATGCCTTTTGTGCACTGTTAATTAGGCTTGCCACAGAATATGGTAGGGACAATACCGTGAAATGTTATACCGATTTAAAGGGGGAAATGAATTAAAACTTATTTGAAAACAACCATCCTATATCAATATCATAATGAATAGAATAGTCTTAAATTATGTATAGTCGCCAAAAGGGCATCTTGCACTGTACGCAAAAAGCTTTTCTTGCGATCTTGCCACCTCTCATGTGTTCAGGTACTTTAATACATGAGATGTGCATACAACACGGATGCGCAAGCGGTTGCCATGGTAACGAACAACAATGCATGCTTGTAATAGCGAAGAGAGACACACAAACCACAACCTGAAGCCGCCATTTTCTGTAAATACGTTGGACAACAATCAGAATTACTTATTAGTTCGTGTTTTTATTAATTTGATAAATCATGGTTAATTTATGATTAATATCTTTCACAATTTCAAGAACCCCCATGTAAAGGGTTTAGATGGGCAAGGAGGAGGCGAGAACCGGCTGGACAATATAAATAAGGTTTTAATAATAAATTTAAACAAAGGACAAACACACACATGACGGACATGTCCGTAAATGATCTCTCTCTCGTCACACCACCATCTGCCATCGGCCTTTATCCCTCTCGGAGGCTTGATTAGCCTGATACGGGACAGGGTGTGTATCATCACGACCCGGTCCCGCCCTCCACCCTGCCACACCCCATTAATCCCCATTTGGAAAAGTCTGCATTATGAACATATAAAGACACTATTCTCATCATAAACCTTATAACAGTTTTCAAAATCACAAAAAAATTGATTTTGGTTAACTGATTAATGCTAGTTCGATTAGCTAACCGCCAGCAAACTACCAATTTTCATATTCATCACCATCAAAATATAACTATTTGACTTACCTCCATAACTCCAGGTCGACACTGACTTTCCCGCTGCTTTGCGTTCAGAGCATAAATGATTGGGGGCGGTGCGCAAAACAATTTGAACTCTCCGCGAACGTTTATAATTGGAACACTGGAAAACATCACCCTCTTCTGGAAGGCTCTGACAGTGTAAGTATTGAAAATGTATAAATGAACACTACACAACTCTAGAGTAAAGAACACTGTAAATTGTACACTGGTGGTTTTGCTGTGCAGCTAAGCTGGCGTCAAAGCATGCAGGTTCAGCCATGATATGATGTTCCTGATGTAGATAGGGTCATGGGTCTTGCTCAAGGGCCCAACAGTGGCACCTCGGTGGTGCTGGGGCTTGAACCCTCAACCTTCTGGTCAGTAACCCAGAGCCTTAACCGCTGAGCCACCACAAAGGGCAAATAGGGTTTTGTGTCCCTAAAGTGTTAATGCCAGATGCCATCTTTTCATCTCAAGGTTGATTGCTTAATTTATGTAACTGTCTGGTTGTTTCTCTGGGAACTGCTCAGTCTGCTTCAGTTTGTTGAAAAAAGATTTATGGGTCGGTATGGGATGCACCGCTGCCTCTGTGCACATTACATTTAACAGATTTCCAATTACAATATGAGCAATAAATCTTATCTTCATTTTATGAATATATCTCCATGCGTGGTTGCCTCCTTATAATGTAATCTTTGAAATGATTGTACATTTTAGGGGGAGTCATTAACTGTGATTTTATTTCTGGCATGGTGAGCTGTGAGCATCTTGCAGTCTTGTCATTTTTCTGTTCAGGAGGGCACGCATGCTCACTTGCACACATACACACACATACACCGCTAAAATAATTGGGTCTCTTTGGCTGGATTGCATGATATTTCTCCCCCTACTTTTGGAATACATTCTGCCAATTGGGAGTGCGACTGCTGTCGCACATTTCTCTTTCCCATCATGCCTGACTGTCAAATCTCTTCCCTGCGAAGGAGTGATCTTTTAACCATGCACATATCATTAAAATATGAAGGCATGGCTGCTGGCAGCTCATACTTTGACCCGTTTAACATGTCACCTGTTTGAGGCTTGTAAAAATTCACCAGCCTGTATATGTTGCATGCACAGTAGCACTTTGTGAAAAAAACAAGCCGTTATTTATTAAGCAATTAACCTCCAATTATTTCACGGCTCTCTTGAATACTTGAGTTTGATTGGTTAATTGTGGCATTCTGTGTTCAAATGTTTTTTTGTAATTACTCCCTAACTGCATACTGTCCTGCAAAGCTGGGTTTCCATCCACTTATATTTATTTGTGAATTTAGGGACATCACATGAAAACTCTGGATGGAAACACTAAGATGCGCATAAAAAAACCTAGGCTATGCACATCCTTGTGGATGATTTTTATTTTCTAATAAAGAAAATGTGTGCATAAACTATTTACCTACTATATTCTTGTAGACTTAATCTAGGAATATGGTGGCACATCAAAAAGTTATGTAAATGCATAATTGTCACAGAAAATATCATCAATATCATCCCAAATGTTTCTATTGTCATATATTTGTTTCTGCAATATTCCATTTTTTTGCACAAATTTTAAGGATCGTTCACCCAAAAATGAAAATTCTCTCATCATTTATTCACCCTCATACTATCCCAGATGTGTATGACTCTCTTTCTTCTGCTGAACACAAATGAAGACCACAGTTTTGGTCCATACAATGCAAGTGAATGGGTATTTATCAATATTTTAGACCTTGCTCCTCCCTGCTCATTCAGTCTCCAATTTAACTTTCACTTTCACATTCTTCTTGTTTTTGGTGATTTACATTATTCATACTACTGGGCAGGGAGAAGAATTTCTAGCAAAAAATGTCTTAAATATTTACCTGTTTCTCACCCAAACCTATCATATCCCTTCTGAAGATTTAGATTAAAACACTAGAGATGTATGGATTACTTTTATGATTTGATGTACCTTTTATGTACTTGTTGGTGCATCAAACGTTTGGCACCAATTCACTTGCATTTAATGGACCTACAGAGCTGAAATATTCTTCTAAAATTCCTAATTTGTGTTGTGCAGAAGAAAGACACACATCTGTGATGGCATGAAGGGTGGGTAAATGATGAGAGAATTTTCAGTTTTGGGTGACTATCCCCTTAAATTTGTAACTTGGATGGAAACATGGCTATTGTTGGCATAGTTACTGTGCTTTTGCCTTTTATAGTTCAGAATAATTGACTGTTGTCCCAGGCAACCTACATAATTTCACTTCTCTTGTATCACTCCACAGTCTCCTCATATAATACAATTATCTAAACTAATTAAACTCTTTCAACTATATTTTATGTCCATGTACTTGTTTATTTGGTAAGCAGTGGTGTAATAAGCGGTATAATGTACAATCTCCAATCATAATTGCAAAATAAACCTCTTCAGGTTGATCAGGACTCCCAGCGTTAAATGGAGTCCAATAATAGGCTACATCCACACTAATACTTTTCATCTGAAAATAGGTTGATGTTTTCTGTATTTACAAAACTTTGGGAGGTCATTTTTATTTATTTATTGAAATATGACCATTTTAGAGCAGCTATCCTTTATTCAGATGTTAAAAATAGAAAATCTCCCTGCTCATTGAAGAAGCATAAGGCAGGCAGTAGTTCGAAAACTCGGCAACAGAAAAATTAGACACCCACATCCACAACAAGGTTGCATAAACAGCAATGTAATTGTTTTACAATGCAGCCGAAATTACACCTTCTTGTTTAGGTGATGCACAAAGGGCTCTGCAGACATGAAACTCCAGACTGCCTCCTCTGCTGGTATGAAAGGAGCGGAAGAGGGAGGGATGGAGGACAGGGGGAGGGAGAGACAGAATGGATTGAGGGGGGGTGGTTGTGAGCAGCAGTCCAAAACAGGAACTGGGCCATAAATGCTGATTTTCCCCCGGTTTGGTGAGCCAAAGTGGGTGAAGGGGAGAGGAGGAAGTGGTTTATTGAAGCATGGTTTATAAGGGCTATCTGTTGCCAATTCTTTCACTCCTTTGACTTGTATGCATGCATGCCATAAAGTATTTGGCTTTGTTTGTACTCAACTTCTGTAAGACAGAGATTACTTTCTTGCCAGAATGCAAACAAGAGCACGTCATACTTTTTACTTTCTTGAGGATGCAAGTTAAGTAGTTTAGTGAAATCTCAGGTGCCACAAACCATATAATTATATATATATAATTTTAATTTTTTTGAAGCAAGGTTGAATTTAGAAAAGATTCCGAGCACCAATTAACTAGGTCATGGGCTGTGATTTATGCCCGTTTTCTCATCAGAAATGACTCCATGAACATTTGGCAAGGCCGTAGTTATGAATTGGTCACTGTGGCCAATTCACTTGCGAATGTGTAAAACATAGGCTCGATTTTCACTTTCCATTCTGCCATCTCTGAAATCTGAGCAAATTATGCAAATTCTTCATATGGCAGTTGTTTTGAATACTTTTGAGCAGCATTAGGAAGTGCAAAATATTTTGTTGGTTTTCTAGAATAAGGACATATAGCTTGTAACCATGCTCCTGGCAGGGATGTCATACTGAAATCTGACCCACAATCCTCTTTTCGTACTCAAGGGGAATCCTGCTGTGGTCATTGTCCACTTGGCAGAAAGCAAGTAGCTTAAGCTGACCCAAAAACATGTGCTGGGAAAACCATTTACTACTTAAATTACATTTACTACATTAATTCGACACATTGAGAGTTTGGCATAAAAACACATTTACAGGAACTCTGCACTTCAAGATTTTTAGTTGTTTCCTCTTACCCTTCTAAACTCATAGGGTTTCATAATGACAGACAGGGGAAGGCTGTAGCTTGATTAGGGCTGGACGATATGGCCAAAAATAATATCTCGATATTCTTTTTCATTTCGTTCGATATTTATTGCGATATAGATTCACGTTTGCACATTGCACATTTTTTTTAATTTCCAAGTAGGCAGAAGAAAAGAGGAACAAATATGAAATCCTAAACAGTTAAAATAGTCTCTTTTAAACTGCATTGGGGGCCCAGAGACTTGGTCTGAGGTATTTTCAACTAAAATAAAATATTTTATATAGATTATCAATTGAGTGCAGTTGGATGTGAATGTTCAAAGACGATTTGTTCGTTTTGAAGCATAATGACATCAGTATTTGTTTGAATTACATTCAAATTATATATTTTTATATTTCTTTACATTCAGATACCCGAGTATGTGGGCATAGAAGCTCTTGTGACTGAGGAATGATACTTTATGGGGGTTCAGGTGTATCCCCTGAGAGAACATTTTGAAAATATAAAAGTTTGAATGGACCATTTTTATATTTTCAAGTGAGAAAGACTAGCGCTATCAACTGGTAATTTTTTGGTCTTTCCTTGTCATCCATTCCAGTGGTGATGACATCTGATAAATTTTCACAAATTTAGAACAAAAATGTATTTGTTTAGTATTAAAGGCTTGAAACATGCTAATTAATAAATGTTATGGTCTAAAGGCGATCTGGAACCACGTTAACTTGTGCGGCGCATCATGTCTACTCACATGCAGGGAAAAGAGGCAACACGTGTGGAGTGGGACAAGGCATAAATGAAGCTTGTTCAGTGCTAGTGAAAAATATTCAAGAATACAGCACAGAAAGATCAGAACTGGTGTACAGTCGCGCTGCTCACTAGAGACGATGAGAGGGTGCAACCATCGTAATGAAGTCTTGCGGTCCAGATGGAATCAATCCGGGGTCCAGACCTGGACCACAGTGACCGTAATTGCCTAATCATTAGCAAGGCAGCTTACGCAACTTCATACAGTCTGAGAAAGCCAAACTACTTGCATTTTAAGAATTGAAATGTAATTCGTCTAGATGTAGAACATCTCAAATATCTTTCAAATAACGAAAATGACTCAAAAGCTTATCATTGATTTTGTTTTGTTTTTATCACGATAAACATCGAGTTTGTTTTATCAACCAGCCCTAAGCTTGACTGCTTTAAAACCCAATGTAGTTCGATTGTAACTGCATGATTTCATGCATTTTTTATTTTTATTTTTTTACATTATCAGTCTGGCTTTTCAAGCCCCATTTTAATAAAAATGGCAATTGAACTGGTGGGAGATGGTCAAACCGATAAGAAAATATTGTGGTGCATCTGTATCCGATTTTTAGACCAATCTTCAAAGGCTAAGCAGGCCCAGATACAATCTGCAATCTATTCTTCAAATTTTCTGTGCTGATTTAGGGGAATATCTGTGGAATGCATTTAAACATGGTATAATATGTTTTTAAAAAGCTTGGAGATTCTGTGTGGACTGGGCTATATGGAGTCATTTAACATTTAAAATGTAAAATCAAAGCTTTTGTGTCCTTATTTTCCCCCAAGAAAACATCAAAACATGTTATGTCTTAAGAATGTAAAGACACGAAACTGCCTGCATCTTTTTTTACTTTGAAGTCTGTCCTGTTTTTTGATTAATTAAACATGCGCAAGTTGTTCATCATCATTACATTACAAATTACTTCTAACAGGGGCCATTTCATGTGCAATAAAATCAATGCAGGGTAAGTGGGTTGAATGATTTTATCATCTATCCATTCCCACCCTCCTTTGCGGTCATGCCTGGGGGAGAACCTTTGATCCACAAAGAAGAGGGGAGCTTCTTTGTGGAACAAAGTTTAAGAGAGTTTCAAATAGTCTCAGAGGATGTGCTTTGCAAAAGTGGAACTTGTTTTTTAAGTTTGTCAATGAGCGATTAACGTGGCACAAATTAACAATATCCTCATTTATGTCATTGAAGTTGAACACATTCTTTCACCTGCAAAGACTTAAGACGGCTAAAGGGAATTGATCATTCATTTAGACGAACCCTAGAAGAATCTAAACTGCGTTCATCGCTCTCTCCTTGTCTCTCTCTTAGATTGAGAGCAAGATTTAACCAAGCTTCATTGGTATGACTGGAAAGGATTACAATATTAAGCGTGCAGGGTTATATAGCACAGGAACTGTAAATAAATAAAACAGTTAATTAAGTCAAATAAAATACAACAAAGAAAATTGTACAAAAATATATAGTTTGGAGTATACAGGTGGCAAGAGATGAAGGCATTAGTGTATGCTATGCACTATTTTGTATACTATGTAAGTTTCTAAATTATTTGTATTCAGCATGATTACACAGAAAGTCAGAATGTTACTTCGGAATGTTCCAGTGCCCTGACATCAGCTCTATTATTACATTATTGCATTGGTTCAAATGTGTTTACCTCAGTGGCGTAGCCAGAATTATATTTTTCATCAGTCATAGCAGAACACAGAGTAGTCTGATCGTATGTAACAGCTGTCAGCATAGGTTTTGTGGCTATAATTAATTCGGCAGGCTTACCTTTTACATGATGAGGTGGAGTCTTCGAGGGCGATTATTAAAATAAAAAGTAGATGATGTCATCGTAGTCCAAAGAATCCACCAATTCTCATTCAATTGACAGCAGGGAGAAGTTATTTATACGCAAAGCTGATATTGATGATCTTAAATGGCAATGTACTAATTATCGTTAACAGTGTACTCTTGTTTGCACTTCAAAAAAAAAAAAAGATTTTGGGGGGTGTTAATTACTATTTCTACACATTGGTTAACTTTTACCCGAGGTTTGCCTAATCATTTTAGGTAGATTTACTTAATAATTAACAGTAAAACATTTCTTTAGTTAGAAGCAGTACATTTCCTTTGATAAAATTACACAACACGTCTAATTTAATTAAAACTAAAATGATAAAGTAACATTAAATGTGTGGTAATTAAAGGTGCGGTATGTAAGACTCAGAAACCCTTGTTATTAATGACACCTGTGGCCATTAAGTGAACTGCAGCCAGCAACTTGTTGCTCGCGCTCGTGCACACACTTCATGAGCGAGCATCAACCAATAAATACAATGATGTAACGTACAAAGAGGCTGAACGTGATTCACCGACATCATGCTGACAGATGATGTAGCATAATTACAGTTACACAGTTATAATTGTTTTACTACAAACTTTGAGACTGTATATTATATTTGACTCTCCAGTGCTGGAATAGGGCTAAAAAAAAAGTGTGGATATCGGTCTGACTATGTGAGACTGTAGTTTTAAGTTATCAATTTTCTTTGCATGATACATTGACTGCATTTACACGATAACTATACGTCATACATTTATATGCCTTTGTCGGCGTTAGCTAGCTAGCCAGCTTTATCAATAGCTGTTGGCTAAATTTGTTGGATGATGACAGTAGCTGTTTATAAAATAGACTGTACTTTATAAATATGTTGACACAGTTCAGTATTAATTTGATTCCATCACAGCTGACATTTTGAAATATCGATGCGCTATTGTTTCATAATAATAGAATTTCAACATTTTCTGTACAACCAAGTTACGTTACACTAATGAATGGGTCTTTTTGCATTATCTTGAACATTGTCTAGCATTAATTTCATGTATTATTGTAGTATACCTGGCTGAATAATTACAGATGAATATTGACATTAACCTGACTTTTAGTACAAAGAGAAGATCGTTGAAATTATTTGAAAGTTACGAAGCAAGGTATCTTGCAATTCATCAGCGTTAGCAGGCAAGATCAAGTTAGCTAAAATTATACAGATCAATCCTAATGGCACTATATTTCACATGCTTTGCAGTTATGTAAGATTACCCGTCCAATAAGAAGAATGCCAATTCAGGGTCGATTTTGATCCCCCAAAAAATGGCACCTTCCAGGAATCAAATACCCTGACGATGTTCACTCTAGTTTTAGCTCGACTACGATCACGTTCCCGTTTAGCCAGACGGGATTCAGTAGATAAATGTTTTGTCTGTGTAATTTTATGTCAGTGTTGTGCTGGGAGCCGGACATTTGCTGGATTCCATCTCTAAGATAATGTTACCTAGTGTTGCAGACTGTCTGTTGATGCTGTTGAATAGCGGAAGAGAAGCTATTACTGATGCAAGGCTCTCTGGAGCGTGCATAAACATCACATCCTTTGGATTTTCCCGGCAAAAGCGACCCGCTCCCTTTGCATGAAAATCAGTCTAAAGGCTTTAATAGGCAACCTAGGAAGTCCAGGAAGGTCTAATTTTTTAAGTTGCGTTACAACGTGTGTGACCGAGCTTTACTCTATCATGCGGTGCACATTTTGAATCGGAATATTTCTGATGCTGCAGGTTTTGCCACCTTTTGGAATTTAAACCGAGCAAGGCCAAAAATATTGACAGATGACATGGTTTATGTGATAAAGTAGAAAAGCGCATTTCTCTTTAAATACTAATGACATGACTATTTTAATACATGTTTAGCATGTTATGGCATGTTTCTGAATCTGAAAATATTTCTGTTTTTCCATGCATTGTACTTATGTTGGTCCTGCTGTTAAAAAATCATGGAAAGTTGCACCTCACTGAGGCTCAGATGTGTTTCATATCAGCAATGAAGGAATCATTGTTCTGCCACTGTTGGACTGGGATACAAGGATGGACTAGCCATCAGGATTAAACCGTGCAGCGCATCCACCTGCCGCAGCACGAGCGCAGAATGGGACACCAATGGTGTCTCACCCGAGCAGCGCAGCAGGCACTTGTGCCCTCATGTATAGTGTTAAACAGGGGCGGACTGGCCATCGGGAGAACTGGGACTTTTCCCTGTGGTCAGGCCGCAAAACGGGCTGAAATGGGCGCTGCGTTATGCCAAAAGGGTCAGCAATATGCAGAAAAGGACGGTGACCCAAAAAATTTAAATTCTTTCATTTACTCACCCTCATGTCATCCAAGATGTGTATGACTATGTTTCCTCTGCTAAACACAAACAAAGATTTTTAGAAGAAGATTTCTACTCTGTAGTTCCATACAATTCAAATGAATGGTGGCCAAAAATTACATGAAGGAAATCATAAAAGTAATCCATCCGGCTGCAGTGGTTTAATGTCTTATGGAGTGATCTAATTGTATAATTTTTTTCACAATAAATCTTGAGAGCAGTCTCCTTTGAGATCATGATTTCAAGCTCAATTATTCTTCCTAGCACCATCTTGCGCTCTGTGCATGCGTCAAGCACTAGGAATTGTGATCGAGCTTGAAATCGTGATTGTGCCTAGAGACTGCAATGGCAAGACGTACAGTGAAAAATTTGTTATATTTTGGTTTGTTCTCACCCAAAACTGTTTGGATCACTTCAGAAGATATTGATTAAACCACTCAAGTCATATGGATTATTTTTTTTGATGCCTTTACATGATATTTGGATCTTCAGAGTTCTGGCCACCATTCAAGTACTTTGTATGTACCGACAGAGCTGAGATATTCTTCTAAAAATCTTTGTGAAAAAAAATTAGAGTGAGTAAATTATGAGAGAATTTTCCTTTTTTGTGAAATATTCCTTTTATGTCTCTTAGACCAATGATCAATGATAGGCAGTCTGTAACAGATAGTGTGGTACTCTTTGTATTTGTATTGCAGGAGTGAATCAACTTCAAGTTTCATTTGGCCACTTGTTTTAGAGGACACCACATGCGTTTCTAAAATGACATCAAATTATGTCAACACTTTGCTAATGGAGCCATTTTTGGAGCTCCACCTTGTATTGGTAGATCATTCTGGTTCAAGACACTTTCGGTGAGGATCAAGCTCTTTCTGGATCTCCATGAATCTTGCATGTCTGTGCACATCAGTTATGAAAGTGTGCAAAGAGTTCGCCGTGCCAGAAATTGTGCTAACATGTCTGATACTTTCATTGTGGTGCAAAGAATGAAGTTGAGCCGGTGCGAGTTGCCGTGCATTCGGAAATTTACATTTTTAGATCAAGTGCACATCTTATTTTTTATTTTAAGCAATCAGATATATGGGGCACCTGACTTGTAAATGAGGGGGCCTTGGTCAACCTATGCTGGTTTACCTTCTTCTGTGGTGCAACACAAGCATGTTGCCTCAGCGGTATGTTAGACCCAGGGTTCTTGTCCCATGGTTGAAACCAGAGAGTAATTGCATTCCCATAAGCCGTGACTAACAATTCGGAGGTTCTGCTTTCCCTTTAAGTTTACATTTTTAGTCCACTGATGGTTAGGTTTAGGGATGGGGTTTGGGGGCTGTTCGTAAAAAACAGCTTTACAACTCACTGTTGGCACCCTTCAGCAGGCATTTCACTTGGACACTGGAGCTCACACTTGCACTGCTTCAGCCACAGGGGCAGTGCTTAGAATTTCAGTAAGCAAAAAACTATTTTTTAGTATGGATGTGCACAGTTACCATTTTTAACATTCGGTTAATCGTGAGGTTTCATGAACGGTTAATCAGTTTTTTCGTCTGGACTCTAGCTGCAGAAATAATGGATGTTTATTGTAATGGAATTTCCTTAAACACTACTCAAAACAGCGGCAAATAAAGTGCACAGTGAGCTGTGAGTCTAAATAGCATATTCATATATTCAATAACATATATCTACAAATGATAAAATCTCTCATTCAAGAACAGAAGTAATCATACCGTCACTGCCAGTATATGTGCTCTGCACGGGCAGGTTCACAAAAAGGGGAAAAAGGGAGTTAAACATTAGACCGTGTCTTATCATTTATCAAGCGCTGAAAAATGCTTTGTGAAAAATAAACTAGATTCATATTTAATGGTGGAACAGGTGACTTAAAGTAGGCTACTCTTCTTCAGAATGCAGTACAACAAATGTAACACAACGCAGGTGTGTCGAGATGCGTTTATAAAAATGAAAGTCTTTTTAACTTGAAAAATGTGGCGGTTCTGCACGAGGCGCTGAAAGAAAAAGTGGGATTCAGCCAACGCAACAGTCAAAGACGTCCATCCACTGATCTATAATAGAAAATGCACACAAAAGCATGTTTGAACAGCCCCTAACTCGCCCTATAATTTCAAAACTGACCCAAACCAGGCCTGAAAACCTGATGGTTGGTAGGAACTCGTCGAGCTCGGATCAGGTTGAAGAACTCAATTGCACGTGTTGAATAAGCAAATAGTGATTTTGTTATTCGAAAAGTGGAGCGTCAAACGATTAACCGAATGTCAACTACAAGTGCACATCCCTAATTTTTAGCTCAAGACAATTCAACCTACTGTTTGCTAATACGATGTGTCTGTTGTATTTGGCTACTCTAGGAGCAATGTGTTGCTGTCTCAAGATGCTTTTAATTTGTTCATCATCCTTTTTGAAAAGTCTGTTATAGATCTCTTTGCTTTAAATTGGATTCCTGGAAGCAATGAATAAGTTCAAAGTAATACGTTATTTGACACTTGAAAGCTAATGGATCACAATAGCAAGAATAGGAGCATAACAGACATTCTTACTGATGATGGGTAGACACAGCTCAGCCGGCAGACTAAAATATAGACTAACTAAGGAACCAAAGCCTTGACAATATGCAGAGGGCTTTCTGCATTGAGCTGAAAGTGAAAATATGCAGGAAATACAACAGTCCAAATCAGTGAAGGCAGACCTTTTTTAGTGGTGGTAAAAAAATGGCATTTTAATGAGAGATGTATTGAAATTTGACCCTGCAACTGATCACCGTAGTATGGTGCCTATTAACGGAACTGGGATACTTATTAGTTTGGTTCTTGTTATTGTTGCCCAGTTAATGCCTTTAGGGCTACTATGAAGGGTAAAATTATTTGGTGTTTCTATTGAACAGCCCCTAATGGTCAATTACTGGGCTTTAGACCTTGATTTCAAGGCTTTGCTCTGATTGAATTGTAAAAAGCAAATGGGAATATGCTGGCCTTTAATCAAGGGCAGAAATTATTGTTATTTGTTTACCCTGTCTGACTGGTAAGGGTTTATTGTCATGTGAGAATACTACTCTGACCACTCATTATGTCTGCAAGGAAGATTATACCCCAAACACACGTAATGGATATAGATGCAGCAGGAAATGGCATTTTTTAAGGGTTTGTGAATTTCTGTGAAGGCTAAATTCAGACATGTAGCAAGTTTCTACTGACAAATGTCAGGTTTTGATATACAAATTCATCATTTGAATGTTTGTTCAAAGTTCTCCATTGCTGTTAATTTCCATTTAATTTTCATAGCTTGGCAGATACCTGTTCATTTCTCCTCAAATCTTTCAATTTAAAAAAGGTAATTTCAAAGACAAAAACTCTAGTATATTATGTTTGTCTTATTGTAAATACTTTCTCCCATTTATATGACTGCATGTTTCATTAGCATTTTGCAAAGTTAAGCACTCCAATCAATACTGTGCAATTTGGATTGTTTTTGGGGAGCAATGAATATCCTGTGCCAGGGGATGATTGCAGAGATCTCACTGCAGTGTTATCACACAGGAGGTCTGTTGTTTCCAAAGCTTCCGGTATCCTAGGATCTGCTACGTAATACTGACTCGCTCACAAGTGCCATCTCCAATCAGACATGTTTGCATGGGTTCAAGCGTGTTTACCTTTCCCTGTGGTGTGACCAGAAGCAAGTTGCATCAGCATCGTGGAAGACCAGGGTTCGGAGATGGCAGTGAAACCAGAAAGTAATTTTGTTTGCATAATCGGTTCTTCCCTGTATTACTGCCTGCACAGCTGAAAACAGCTCCCTATACAACTTAATTTTGGTGCCCCTCCATGGGCATTACACCCTGAAAATGGAACACACACTTGTGCATATGACAAATGGCACTTACCGCTTTAGCCACTGGGGGCAGTGTTTCTAATTTCAGTAAGCACAGACCGATTTTAGCTAAAGAAAAGTCAACCTACTGTTTCCGATTTTACACAAAATGTTTGAGTGACAGCCCTCTCTTTGAAGTAAATGTAAAACTCGACTTAAACCAATTTTAAGACATAAAAAAACCTTGTGGACATTGTGAGCCCTTAACTCTTGACTGTACTTCAACACTATGAGTGTTTTTTTGTTCCTCATAAAGAAAATACTTTTTTTTGCAATTAATGCATGTCTACATGCATTTTCAAAGGTGTAAATGTACAGAAATGACTAAAGAACCTGAGATATAGAGTACACGAATGCAAATACTTCTAGTTATGCAAATCTGACAAAGCAAGATTTGAAATAAACACGTTATTCTCTACTTTTGACGTCAAACGTGAAAAGGCATGCATACAAAACTTGCGTTGGATAAGCCGATAAGAACACCGGTTAAGGTGTTTATATCCCACTAAAAATCGGGGTAATGGGCAAAAATTTACTGTAGGTGTGGCGATCGGTTTTTCCATGACCAATTATGACCTTACATAGATAAAGGAATGCTGTTTAATGCATTTAAATGACCACACGTTGTCAGCTTATTAAGCATTATCAATGTTAAGCATAATCGAAGAGCGTAAGAACGTGCACTGAGAGTTACTTTGGATTAAAGCATCTGCCAAATGCATAAATATAAGTGTAAATTACATGCTTTTCTGGTTTAATGGCATAGACATCTGAAAATAACTGTATGGGCCACTTGAGTACTTGGTTTTGTTTGTTTGTTTGTTTTGTTTAATCACAACGACTGAAAAATGAATGGAGTATGTTCATTGGAACTGCACACTTGCAATGTGTTGGTCAAGTGTTTGTCACTGTCCACGTTTGTGTATTTGCGTAGTGTTTTTGGCCTAACTATAACTAGTTCCTGTTGTGTGTGTGGACACATACAGTATATAGGCCTGCATATACTGTATGTAATATGTGTGTGTTTTGTGCAAAAACATTCTGTATCCTTGTCTGATACAGAATGTCTCAGACAATCCGAAAGCTTGAATCATCATAACACAGTCATTAACATAACATTTTCACAACATATAGTTATTTAAGGGAGCTGTTGACTAGTTTCTCACCAGGTGTCTCATCACCTACCTCACCTACCTAGATATCGGTGGAATGCAGGGTTCCCGCGGATCCTTAAAAAGTCTTAAAATATCTTAAACGATACAACAAAAGTCTTAATTATCATTTATAGAGCTCTTAAATTGATCTGATTATATAAGTGAACGTGCTTGCGTCCTTCAGAGAGAAAACGTGGCACTTATATTTTCTCCAAGCAAGCGGGGTTTGAATGTTTCCTGCTTTTGCAGAGCAGTTCACAATCATTTGGCCATATTGGAAATTTATGACAAGCTATCACTAATGGTCAACTGTTGATGATAATATAGTGTTGATGAAATATGACAATGTTTACTTTTATTTGTTTATATTGTAATATGTTGTGTATTATTGTAGGAGTTCACATTTTATTTACCTTATCTGTTTGAATCAGTTTGAATGAGCAGCTGGAAGCAGTGAAGCACATACATTTAAAAATAAGAGTCCCCGGTGTATTGCAGCCTTTTAAAGTTAAAATTTCCATGCAATGAATCACATTTTATTTGTTTGTTTTGGTATGGCAGTATGTATTAATTTGTTTTGTTCAGGACTTGAAAAAGGTCTTAAAGTCTTAAATTTAATTTAAAAACTCAACCTTGGGATGTGTTGAACAGACCCGCGTGTAGAACTAAGGACAAATGGCGCTAGTGTCAAAGCTTAACACTTGAGTGAGGGCCTCAAGCAGCTGTAATTGCAAACAGAGCTCCTTTTCCCTATGTACCAGAACTTGTGTGACAGAGTAGGATGCAGCTTGTTGGAATCCAACAGAGTGGACCGCTTGTTGAAAAGTGCTAAGGAGAGGGTCATTCGTTGTTTCAAGTTAGCATCTAGGGAATTTCTACTGAAGCCCCAAAGCTGGACATTTTCCCTGACTCATGGTGTCTTGGCACTGCTGCAATGGATTTGAAAACATGCCTTAAAGTGAGCAAAGATCCAGGGTCAGTTTTCCCCCTGTCCTGAATTGAGGGTTTGAGAAAGCACAGCTGGGGAATGGCAGGCTGAAGTGTTGCTCCATGGGGGCAGGGGACTTGAGAAACAGATGTTAACATGGTGGTTTTGGATGATGGGGGTTGGAAGAAAACTTTCTTGATGCTGAATGTCTAGTTTTTGTTGATAAAGAGTAAGTGCTATAGTCTTTTATTCTCTGGCAAACTTAAAATGCGCTTAAGTATGTCCCATGAAAATGAAGAATGGGGTGCATCACATGACCAAAACGACCTGAGAACCTGAGTCTGTATAGGCTATAGAGGTTGCCAATAGGTAAATTAGTAACAGTTAAATTGGCCTGGTTGTTTTAGAAGCAAGATTTCCAGTAGCTGGTCAACAAAATAAAGGAAAGCTTTCAAGCAGAGTATAGAGTTAATGTACCATCCTCCATTATGGACTCCAGCAGTGGACACTCTCCCTTTCATTGCTCGCTGGTCTAGATAGCCTCCATTTGGTTTAACCACTTCCACTTTTACTTGATGGTTCTGTAGTCACTTTTAAGTTTATTTTTTTGCTTTTCCCTACACTGTTATTAGGTCCGGTGGTAGTCGTGTGCAGCCAACAGCTGAGACACTTCCTGAAAGACTTATTTGTTCTGCGTCTTTTCGTCCGTCGCTAACGAGAGGCAGGTCTGCTTCTCATTTATTGAACATGGCGTGGTTGATGTCCCGTGTCGAAAATCCAGTGATGCTGGTAGTGACGATTCTCTCTGACCAATCAGTGATCTGAAGGATTTTGATTTCGAAGGGCGTTGTATCGGTTTGGCTTGCTTGGAACCTCGACCGAGGTGGTACTAAAAAAAGTACCAGGTACTATCCACAGTGGAAAACCCCCAAAAAGCAAGCAGAGACGAGTAGAGTTGTATTGTGCAGTGGAAAAGCCCCATTTGTTATTATTTGGTAGCATTGCCTTTAAACTGTTTTACTTGGGTCAAACATTTTGGGGAGCCTTCCACAAGCCTCTCACAATATGTTGCTGGAATTTTGGCCCATTCCTCCAGACAGAACTGGTGTAACTTAGTCATTTTTGTAGGTCTCCTTGCTCATACACGCTTTTTTAGTTCTGCCCACAAATTTTCTGTTGGATTGAGGCCAGGGCTTTGTGATGGCCACACCTTGACTTTGTTGTGCTTAACCCTCTGGGGTTGACGGACGCACAGGCACGTCCTGCTGGATTTTTTCATCATTACATCGGAAACAACATCAAATACTCCGTCATTTTGGGGCATAGAGATAAGTGCAAGACATCATTAGAGACTATAAAGGGTCTACTTTTATTTGTGTACACTCAGAATAACAACTAAACTTGTGCTTTTGTAAAACAAAGAAAATAAAAAGGGTGAGCTTTCAGCAGTCTCTGTGTTCGCGAGCATATTTTTGAAAAAAGTCACAAAAATGAACTGAAACTCCGCGAATACTTATCACACATACATGAAACATGTGTCTAAAGAGAGCTTAAAATGGCAATATTTGAATATATATATATATATATACTCCCTCAGTTTTGAAGCTCATATTAACTCTGTCTCTAAAATTGCCTTCTTTCACCTTCGCCGCATGCTTGTCTTCATCCCTTTATCAGTCTCAAAGATGCCGAAACACTGGTTCATGCATTTATATCCTCACGTCTTGACTATTGCAATGCCCTCTTCATTGGTTTACCTGCTAACTCTATTGCTAGGTTGCAATATATTCAAAGTTCTGCTGCTAGAATTCTTACACATACCAAGCGCTCCGCTCATATTACTCCATTCCTGTTTGAACTTCACTGGTTACCAGTTTTGTTCCGCTTCAAATATAAAATAATCCTGCTTACATTTACATCACTTCATGGTCTGGCACCTCGCTATCTTAGTGAATTGCTTCTCCCCTAGAACCCGATCCTCTCTTCTGCTCAGGTCTTCTGGGTCTGGACTCCTTTCTGTCCCTAGATCTCGCCTCTCTACTATGGGTGGCAGGTCATTCAGCGTAGTAGCACCCAATATATGGAATTCACCCCCTCTGACTCTTCTATCTCCGAGTTTAAATCTCAACTTTCTCAAATTATAAATCTCAAATTATAAAAGCTTCCCTGAGCTCTGAAAAGGCACTTTATAAATTACAATTAGTATTCTTTATGTAAATATCTGTACCAAAATACATTCATCTCTAGGAGACAGAATGCATATCCATCCTGAGAGGTATGATGGCTGTGTGGTCCCATGGTGTTTATACTGTACTTGCGTACTATTGTTTGTCAGGTGTTTGGAAATTGCTTCCAAGTATGAAACAGACTTGTGGAAGTCCACAATTTTATTTTCTGAGGTCTTGGCTGATTTTGCACATCCCTTCATTTTACCTGCAAATTCTGTATTTCAGAGTAAAACAACTGTCAAAATACAACTGTTATTCATTAAACATTAATTTCTAAAACAGCTAAATATATTATACCATCAAAGTATTTAAAAAATTGCATTGCATATTGAATTGCAACTAAATATTGTTGTGATATCGAATCAGGTGGTAAACCCCAGTTGCCATGGACTAGGTGTCAATTTACACCTTTTGCATATACAGTGAGGAAAATAAGTATTTGAACACCCTGCTATTTTGCAAATTCTCCCACTTAGAAATCATGGAGGGGTCTGAAATTGTCATCGTAGGTGCATGTCCACTGTGAGAGACATAATCTAAAAAAAAAAATCCAGAAATCACAATGTATGATATTTTAACTATTTATTTGTATGATACAGCTGCAAATAAGTATTTGAACACCTGAGAAAATCAATGTTAATATTTGGTACAGTAGCCTTTGTTTGCAATTACAGAGGTCAAACGTTTCCTGTAGTTTTTCACCAGGTTTGCACACACTGCAGGAGGGATTTTGGCCCACTCCTCCACACAGATCTTCTCTAGATCAGTCAGGTTTCTGGGCTGTCGCTGAGAAACACGGAGTTTGAGCTCCCTCCAAAGATTCTCTATTGGGTTTAGGTCTGGAGACTGGCTAGGCCACGCCAGAACCTTGATATGCTTCTTACAGAGCCACTCCTTGGTTATCCTGGCTGTGTGCTTCGGGTCATTGTCATGTTGGAAGACCCAGCCTCGACCCATCTTCAATGCTCTAACTGAGGGAAGGAGGTTGTTCCCCAAAATCTCGCAATACATGGCCCCGGTCATCCTCTCCTTAATACAGTGCAGTCGCCCTGTCCCATGTGCAGAAAAACACCCCCAAAGCATGATGCTACCACCCCCATGCTTCACAGTAGGGATGGTGTTCTTGGGATGGTACTCATCATTCTTCTTCCTCCAAACACGGTTAGTGGAATTATGACCAAAAAGTTCTATTTTGGTCTCATCTGACCACATGACTTTCTCCCATGACTCCTCTGGATCATCCAAATGGTCATTGGCAAACTTAAGACGGGCCTTGACATGTGCTGTTTTAAGCAGGGGAACCTTCCGTGCCATGCATGATTTCAAACCATGACGTCTTAGTGTATTACCAAAAATAACCTTGGAAACGGTGGTCCCAGCTCTTTTCAGGTCATTGACCAGCTCCTCCCGTGTAGTTCTGGGCTGATTTCTCACCTTTCTTAGGATCATTGAGACCCCACGAGGTGAGATCTTGCATGGAGCCCCAGTCCGAGGGAGATTGACAGTCATGTTTAGCTTCTTCCATTTTCTAATGATTGCTCCAACAGTGGACCTTTTTTCACCAAGCTGCTTGGCAATTTCCCCGTAGCCCTTTCCAGCCTTGTGGAGGTGTACAATTTTGTCTCTAGTGTCTTTGGACAGCTCTTTGGTCTTGGCCATGTTAGTAGTTGGATTCTTACTGATTGTATGGGGTGGACAGGTGTCTTTATGCAGCTAACGACCTCTAACAGGTGCATCTAATTTAGGATAATAAATGGAGTGGAGGTGGACATTATAAAGGCAGACTAACAGGTCTTTGAGGGTCAGAATTCTAGCTGATAGACAGGTGTTCAAATACTTATTTACAGCTGTATCATACAAATAAATAGTTAAAAAATCATATATTGTGATTTCTGGATTTTTTTTTTAGATTATGTCTCTCACAGTGGACATGCACCTACGATGACAATTTCAGACCCCTCCATGATTTCCAAGTGGGAGAACTTGCAAAATAGTAGGGTGTTCAAATACTTATTTTCCTCACTGTAAACAGTAGTTACATATGGCAAACACTGCTGTGTTACCTTCTCTTTGTATGCCTTACCTTACCTGTTTATGGTGGACCTGTTGCTGAAAAGCAATTCTACACATAGAATACAATTAGGGCTGTCGATTAAACCTGTTAATTCAGTGTGATTTAATTCATTTAAAAAAAATTAAGTTCTTAAAAAAAATATGCAATTATTCATGCCCCCATAATGTAATAAGGAATTTTTCTAACATCAGAGGGAAATTCGAGCTGGCTTGAGGTACCACTTTCATGTTTTGCCAGACCAGTGGGCAGATGAACAGGCAACGCGCAGCTGTACAGACAAAAAAAATCGCACTTGCCGACAGCAGATAGCACAAAGTAGAGGACAACTTCTTGCTTTCAAAAACAACTGGATGGAGCAACACTCCAATTGCAGGGGTCTCAAAACTTGTTTTTTGAGGTATCCACCCTTATTTTATGTCTAAACCCAACCGATAGTGTCATAAACACAAATGAAAGGTAAACAAAACACACATCCTTTACCCTAAGTTAGAGGTCTGCATTCCCACGAAACTCCTGCTGGACCCGCGGAACCTGATTCGATTTTTTCAGTGTTGGATTACATTTTTGAGTTGAAGGCGGCAGCGGACAGTATGTCCATGAGTTGTGGATAGGAATGTGTGGTCAGAGAATAGCCTATATATATATATATATATATATATATATATATATAATTTAATTTTATAAAGGATTTATTTTTGATAACAATAAACAGGTAGTCAACAGCACTTTTGAAGAATGACAGAGCAAAGCATGGACACACTGTGTCATCAAAGGATGTAAAACTCTAACTACAAAATTATCAATTTAGTGTTAAGAAATCTCAGGCAAGTCAGATGGGCATCATGTCACGCGTCATCCAATAATAGCAATAAAACACAATAAAACGTCCTTTGTGTACACTTGTTGTCTATTTGTGTGGCTTTTGCCCAATGTGGAAAACTAATACAGGATTGCGGGAAGGGGGTGGTTGGAAGAAAATCATTGCGGGAAGAGAATGGGTGAACATGGAGTAAAATTCGGCAGGGGCGTTCGAGTGTGGGATAGGAAATTGCAGTGAACTTAGAATGCGGCGCGTAAAAGTCAGTTTCCAAAAACTTCAGTTACGTTCATTCTTTAAAACTAGGATGGAAGCTTCAAGCTATGTTTGACTTGACACAGCATCCTAAAAAAACTAGCCTATATTAGCCGGGATATGCCATATTTTGGTCAAAATTAAGCATTCCATATTTTAGTGGACAACAAAATGTCCAATATTGAAGCACTCAAAATGCTCAAGTAAGCATGAAAAGTCAGCGACTTGTGCTGTAGTATGAATGACATATTTTCGAAACATAATAACGCGTAAAATCTTTTTTTTTACCATATAGCAGATGCTTTTATCCAAAGCGACCTAAAAATGAGGTATAATGCATGCAAGAATTCTGTCTAGAAAAGCATTGCAGAAGTCCAGTCTAGAGATGCCAAAAGCTTGGACAAGGAATCGTACAGCATGGTCAGATTGGAAACATCTGATCTATTGATGTTGTACAACACAAATCAGCATGACTTGGCAGTTTTCATGATGTGTTCTGAGAAGTTGCTGGTTGTCAAACTCGTACCACCAAGTTGCTGTTTGTCCTAAATGTGTTACTGTTGAAGAGCATTGCTGAATAACGAAGTTGTGCTGAATTGCTGGGCAGACTGGGAAGACAAGAAACTCCATCTTTGCTTCTTTCATCCAGACCAGAGGATTAGACCCTCAAATTATTATCCTAAATTTTGTTCACATTTTTTATGCTGATAAAGAGCACACTTTAAAGTTGAGCAAGTGTATTGCAGCTATCTTAGGGGAGCCCTGTATTGAACTGCTAAGGTTTGTTCACGAAAGTGGTCTGTTGTAACATTTAAAGCCATAGTATTTGCTTCATTGTACTTATTCTCAGAGCATCAATCATTTCCCAGACCTTTCAATATGGTTTAAAAATCATCCATTTAAGCAAGCAGTACAGCGTCAAAAACCTTTTCTGCTCAGTTTTCTCTTGACACTTGCTAAAATCTAACACATTTAGATGGAAATTTCATCTATGCTAAAATGTTCACGGTGATATTAGTGGTTTCCTGGAATATATATGAATGAGGCAAGGTTTTCCATACAAGCACTGGCAATCAGTGTAGGTCAACATTATTTATAAGAGTAGAGGTAGGGTCTAACAGTGTTTGCCTGCTGTCAATCTGGTGCTTGAGTCTGGGACCAATTATGCACCAAGCTATTTCACTTCACATATGATTTGTTATTCTAGGTCAACCAGCGCTCAAATGAAAATTAATGGGAGGGTTTAATGTTTCTTGAGTCACACAAAACGCACTGAAATTTCAAGCTACTAACTTTTCTTTAATTAGATAGTGACCACCTCAGTGGTTCTTGGTCCTTCTTGTTGGGCAATTTGACGAATTTTGGAATAACCGCCTAAAAGAATAGCCCTGAATAGCCCTGACTTGCTGCTTCAATGGTTTAGTGATCTATGAAGCACGGTGACCCAGTGGCATCAACAGGATATTATCTAAAAGAAGTGGGCAAACTTATTAAGAACTCAAAACATGTCCAACTGGTTTTGACATGCAAAAAAATTTGCTTTTTTGTGCTAAATTTAACAGAAAGTTCCAAAAATCACATAAAGGAAATACAGAAGTAATCCATAAGGTGAGAAACAAATAAAAATGTAAGTCCTTTTTTACTCTAAATCTCCTTCTTCACTTTTACATCTGAAAGTCACATGTGGTGCCTGTTTAGTTTCACTTTTGAATTTGAAAGTTAAAGTGAAGATTAAGACTAGAGTAAAAAAAGGGCTTAAATATTTTTCTGTTTCTCACCCACACCTATTATATCACTTCTTAAGATATAGATTAAAACACTGGTTTTATTGCTTTTATGTTTCCTTTATACGATTTTTGAAGCTACAAAGATCTGATCACCATCCACTTGCATTGACTGGATCTACAGAGCTGAGATATATATATATATATATATATATATATATATATATATATATATATATATATTGTATTTTTATATATATTTTTGATAAAAATAGTTTCTGCGATGCTGCCTTTTAGACTTCGATATCATAGAAGGCATCAAAAATATGCTTCCTACTGTTTAAAACAGACTTTTGCATCAGGGATCCACCTTTGATGCCTTACAATTCAATCTATATGCCTTAATGTGTGTAATTATGTAGATTAGAGATTAGAATATGCAATTTGCACAAATGTTGTGCCTGACTGCTCTGATTTGGTTTTCAGCAGTACATTTACATTTACATTTATGCATTTGGCAGACGCTTTTATCCAAAGCAACTTACAGTGCACTTATTACAGGGACAATCCCCCCGGAGCAACCTGGAGTTAAGTGCATTGCTCAAGGACACAATGGTGGTGGCTGTGGGGATCGAACCAGCAACCTTCTGAAACGCCACCACCACTCCATTTCCACACAGTAAATCCCTGTTAAACGTTTCTGGCTTATTTTCATATTTTATCAGCATGAAAGAAGATTTATCCCCAGAATACCATCATTTTGGCCTCAGTTGAACTGCGTGCAGGTGGCCTGCTGTACAGAGGGATTGTTTATACTCCGGGTACTGCTGACATATAGGCCATATATAAGATTGTAATCTGAGACTTGCTACAGAGTGGAATTCTCTTCCCACATGCCTCGAGTGCTACCGTAGATGGATATTTTAGAGAAATATAATACAAATC
Source organism: Moxostoma hubbsi (assembly GCA_032164185.1). Classification (NCBI taxonomy): domain Eukaryota; kingdom Metazoa; phylum Chordata; class Actinopteri; order Cypriniformes; family Catostomidae; genus Moxostoma; species Moxostoma hubbsi. Next base: position 52,504,088 of record JAVLUX010000002.1, read on the forward strand.
AATAATGTTTAATTGCAAATAATGCTTCTGCAAATAAGATTAAACATGTTAAATATATTAGGCTGTCAAGCTATGCAGTGATTTAACTATGAAGTGTGAAAGCTAGGGTTGTTGTTTTTTTTTCTTCTTCTTTCCGTCAGTTGGAACTTTCCTTACTTTTTTCTTTTACAATTTGGCTCAGTGTCTTCAGGCCTTCCCTTGCAATGACCCAGTCTCGGAGAAAGGGCAAATGTATTCTGACTGGCATTGTTTCATAATTGGCATGCTGCGAGAGTATGTGTGCAAATGGGGGAGGAAAAACTCATCTTGGCCTTTTCCAATAAAAGTGTGGAGTTCATTCTCAGTTCTGGTTCTTCTGTAGCTGTTGGCCAAGTTCCTGTTGTAGGTCAATGAGTGTATTGTGCTCTTCACTCGTGCAGTGCGTCTAACCCACCCATCCCCTGCCCCCCACATGTAAAATGACCTTTTCAACTTAAGAAAAAGATCTAGAGCTAAGATAAAAGCCAGACGGATTCCAAGTTCAAAATTTTTTCACCTCAGTTAAGATGGATCCAATACAACTCGAATCTCAATTATTTTCATTACCCCCATCAGTGTCTTGCAGTATAGCTCAGGAGGTTTCCTGAGGTTAAGTGTGCCTGCTTAGAGGTTTCAATGAGAACTTTAAAGTCTATCTTAGTTTTGTTTTGTTCAGATTTACAGACCTGATAAAGAACAGAACAGTGTATCCGAGTCTTGGATGTTTTTAGAGTATTTCTTGCAACCGACTTCAAAATCAAATTATTTGTATAGAATTTGTGGCTTCACAATATGGCTTCAAAGCTGCTTTAAAGAAAACCAAGCCTTAAACGAATATTCTGGGTTCAATACAAGTTAAGCTCAATCGACAGAATTTGTGGCATAATATTGAATAAATATTGAATATTGGGTTAATGGAAAGGAGGAGGTCGAAAACCGGCTTGACGGTATAAATAATATTTTAATGAGGAACTTAAACAAAAAAGACAAACACAAAAAGGTGTCGGACAGCTGCCCGTAAATCTCTCTCTCTGTCCCACTGCAGTCTCCAGTCTGCCTTTATCCCTCTCTGAGGCTTCCGGCCCCTGGTGGATGGAACGCCCTGCCACGTTCTCGGGAAACATAAGGGGTCTCCCCCGTCAATGGCAGCAGTCCACCCCTCCAGGTGGTCGGCCAGGAGCCCCTCCCCTCTCCTGGTCGGCGGTCTCATACTTTGCGGTGTTTCAGCAGCTGGTAGGGGTCTCCTCCGCCCCTAGCAGCGGCTCTGACAGGTCCAGGCGGTCGGTTAGGAGCCCCTTCTCCTTTTGTGTTCGAGGCCGTTCATTCACTCTCAGGCAGCCGGGCTCCTCCGTCCTCCGGCGGATTGCCACGGCTGCTCCGTTGGTGTGGATGGTAGTGGTGATGACTCTACTACGTCACATCCCTCCTCCTTCCCGGATTTCAGCACCAGTGTAAAGGTATTAATAGAAAGGAGGAGGCGAGAAGCTTGACAATATAAATAATATTTTAATGAAGAACTTAAACGAAAAGACAAACACACAAAGGTATTGGACAGCTGCCCGTAAATCTCTCTCTATGTCCCACTGCAGTCTCCGGTCAGACTTTATCCCTCTATGAGGCTTGATTAGTCTGATTAGGGGCTGGGTGTGGAGCATTACGAGCCGGCCCCGCCCTCCGCTCTGTCACAGACAATTTAAACAACTTTACAGCTCAAATAATACATTAGTTTAACAGAAGAATTAATGCAAGTGCTTTTATAAAATTAAAAGCTTCACATTTCTGCCTTTTTAAACCCTCAAAAATTCAACCCCCAAAAATTCATTTCAATTGTAAGTTCCTCACTGTAACACAGATTTTGGTTAGGTTTAGGGTACAGTTTTAGGATATAGAGGTACGTTTGACTTATTACAACCTCCATCTAAAATTCCCCTTAAAAACCTTTGTCTGATTACAACCTCATTTCACTCTGTTTTTGCACCCCCCCGCTGGACATTACACTTTAAAACTGCAGCCAAATGTGTAATGAAGCATGTCATTTCAGTTTTGCAAAATGTTGCAATGCTCACGTAAATTTCAAGAGACAAGGTTGGATACACTTGTCCATTGGAATTAAAAAATTACTTGCTGAATGTTCAAAATAGGTGTGATTGTCTGTTAGTGTAATGGTGACTATGCCAATGTGACTCTGTGTTTGAAGAGTGATGCTTGCTGTGTTTTGAATTGCTAAGAACCCGCATATGGGTCCCCTTTTTAAACTGAAAATCCCAATTGGAGAAAGCTGTTGAGTACATAAGCAGAACATTCCATAATACTCTTTCAATCTTTAAGGGATATTCACCCAAACGTTAATTATTTTCATCATTTACTCGGCATCATGTCGTTCTAAACAACCTGAAAAGAAGAAATATTGAAGAATTTACTGGTTGTTTTTCCTTGAAATGACAAAGAATGAGGACTGAAGCTTTAAAAATGATGCAAAAGCACCGTAAAAGCATCATAAATGTATTCCAAATGATTTTGCATATGCTATATATATGTTGCATATATATTGCATAGAATGGCTTTGGAAGACTTGTATGTATAGTAATAAAGTTTGATTCATGAACGAATCATTCTTTTGAGTTGAATCTATCCAGTGAATTTGTTCACTCTGTTCACAAAACCAGTGTGAGTCATCCATTCACGAATTGGACATCTTCGGTTTTCGAACTTAGCTCCCTGACTCAATACTGTTGCAGTGGTTAAAAGCTTTCTGGACCATTAGAATACAGTCATTGTACAACATCAAAGAATAACTTAAGAAGACTTCGAATATATCGCACCAGTGGAATGGACAACTTTTCTGACACTTTTATAGTGCATTTGTGTCCTTTTTCTGAACCATAAAAGCCTCAAGTCCCCATTCATTGTAGTTGCTTAGACAAAAACGACCAGTACAATTCTTCAGCATTTTTCCTTTTGTGTTCAACAGAAGAAAGAAAGTCATATGGTTTTGAAAAGACATGAGACTGAGTAAATGATGACTGAATTATCATTTTGGGGTGAATTTTCATAGTTTTCTTTATCATCTCACTGCCACATGGCTTCATAGGACTGCATGAATGCACTACTTAGACCCTTTCAAGAGGTGATAACAAAACGTGACCTGGCACCACAATCAATCTCGGTAATATTTGTGCAGCGGATGTTGTTTTGGGATCCGGTAAACTTAGGATCAAGGTCAGTCATCGTGTCAGCCATTAGAGTCGTCAAATAGCCTGAGGGGGAATGGGCTTTGTTGCTATGTAACCTGAGTATGCCAACTGTTGTTGGGGTATTGCCATCGAGAGCGATGTCAAGAAAATAACAAGAGGGTCTTGCTTATTTCACTGGCTGTTTGAGTCCCATGTTTCACAGATGCTGATCATTCTAAAGGCTTAGAGGATATTTAATACAGTCTTGAGTTTTTAATCGGCAAACAAAAGGCTAACTCTTAAACAAACTGACACTCTAAGTCAAAGTGGTGAGGTAGTTATTTAAATGATAGTGTTTTTTGACATTGTATGTGTAGTCAATTAAAACATGATGAAATGCAGAATGCAACAATGCAGAAATGGTTCTTGTTTTATTTCTAGTTATCTGCAGGTGTCTGTGTATCCATAAATGCACAACAGTACATGTTGACTAATTGGAGATGATGTTAAGAGGCTCTTCAGGGATTTGAAGAACAAGAAAAACAAGTGTTCCCATGGGGTGTCACCTGACCTAAACTACTTGGTGTTTATCCTGAAATGTCTAAATCTTTGTGTGTGAGAGAGAGAAAGTGGTGGAGGTAGAGAAAGAATAAAAAATGTGTCTGAGGTTGAATTATGAAAGCACTACTGTAAAACAAAAAAGTCAGAGCAAATTATATGCTCAATGTGGATTTTTAATGCTTTGAAAGATTCATTATTTGTGTGCTTTATGGAGCATGAGATGTTTTTAGGGAGCAGTTGATTCTTTTTTCAAAGTATAGTCTCTTGATGAAGGCCATAAATGAAAATGACGAGAAACTAGATGTAAGCTTTTATGCTGCTCAAAGGACTTGTCCATGAAGATGTAAATAATACAGGTAATCAGGAAAGATGCGCCACACATTGATATCCAGGTCATTCAAGCTGCAAGTCTAAAAGCTAATAAGTTCCCATGTGGGCCTTTGCACCTCTTTAGAATGCCTCCATGAATCATAGTGGATTTGAGGATTTTATTTCTCCATTTTCACCATATTGTACCAACAAATGATCTCAGGTTTCAATCAGCTGTATTATAAAGAGCAGCATAAACTAAGCAACACTTATTATGCACATGGGGCAACTTGATGATTTTCTCATCGCATTCACAAATGTTTTTTATCATTCCATAAAAAATAGATAAACAGGTTTTTTTATTAGTTTAATAAGAAGTATTCCCCCTTTTTGTATTTACATAGAATACATGTATATGGCATTGTGCATACTGTACACATTACCTGATCTGTGGAAATGGCTAGGAAGTGTAATCAAGATTTAAATCATTATCACAAAGGAGATTGCTGTCAAGATTTATTCTTAAAAATGAATTTCATGTTCATCAGTTTTCAATCTAAACCATATGGATTGCTTCAGAAGATATAGATTTAACCACTGGTGTTGATTATTTTTATGCTGCATTTATATGCTTTGTGGAGCTTCAAAATTTGTATTACCATATACTTGCATTGTATGAACCAGCACAGCTCAGATATTCTTCCAAAAAATCTTTGTTTTCTGCAGAAGAAAAAAAAATGCACATCTTGTATGGATTGTGGGTGAGTTAATGATGAGAGAATTTAAATGTTTGAGCAAGCTATTACTTTATTATGGGTTTTTGTCTTCTCCCTCCATGTAACTTGTTTTACCCACAATAAGCTTTAATAGCATGTGCATGACTGTGAACAGATTTATTTTGTTTTGATTTGATGCAATAAGCTGCAAGTCCAAATTATATGACACTTGCTATAGATGGAGCTTATGTTTTTTTGAACCTGGTAAATTCTTATAATAATGAAGAAAAAAAAATACTTTTTTTTGAAGGTCTTATTATGAAAGTTAATTAGAATTTTTTTTTTGTTTTAAACTAAAGTCCCTATTAATTCTCTCTCTCTCTCTCTCTCTCTCTCTCTCTCTCTCTCTCTCTCTCTCTCTCTCTCTCGCGCTCTCTCTCTCGCTCTCTCTCTCTCCCTCTCTCTCTATCTCTCTCTCTGTGTTGCAGTGTGTAAGGATCCACCGTATAAAGTAGAAGAGTCTGGATACGCCGGCTTCATCTTGCCGATTGAAGTTTACTTTAAAAACAAGGTACTTTTGTTTAATATGTTGCATCAAATAAAACCTATTCAAAGTGTATATTCTGTGCATCCTCACATTTTGACTATTTGTTTGGCGTAGATAAATTAATTGTCATTTTTCACCAGGAAGAACCAAAAAAGGTGCGCTTTGACTACGATTTGTTCCTGCACTTGGAGGGTCACCCACCTGTCAATCACCTGCGTTGTGAAAAGCTCACATTCAACAACCCTACTGAAGAGTTCTGCAAGAAGCTGCTCAAGGCCGGAGGGGTACGTACATTATGAATTAGGTCTGGGAATCAGCAAGGACCTGGCGACATGATATTATATCTATAAATATACTGTTGGACTCAATTTGATGATATTGAAAAATTGATAAAATATAAAATGATTCTAGTGTATTGAGATTCAAAACTGTGAGATATTGTGATATTTATCACTTCGTTTCATGTGTGAAGGACTTCTGAGATTAGGAACACTATGGTCCGAATAAAGTGCCCGACGTGGTCTTCTGCTGTTGTATCCCATCCGCTTCAAGTTTTGACGTGTTGTGCATTCTGAGATGCTTTTCTGCGCACTTCAATGGTACAGAGGGGTTATCTGAGTTACCGTTGCCTTTCCATCAGCTCAAGCCAGTCTGGCCATTCTTATAGTCAATCATGCCATGCTCAAAATCACTGAGATCACATTTGATCCCATTCTGATGGTTGATGTGAACATTAACTGAAGCTCCTGACCCGTATCTGCATGATTTTATGCACTGTACTGCTGCAACACGATTGGCTGATTAGATAATCACATGAATAAGTAGGTGAACAGGCGTCCTAATAAAATGGTCATGAGTGTATATTATTAGTTTGTTCTGAGTTTGGAAATTTGCTCTCAAGTAGAAATAATCAAGATGGTGGTTATTAATGCCACAGTACATTATGCGTTTTCGCAGATCATTAATATGATCAATGTAACTGAAAATATTGATTGAAAATATCAACATGGGCTGGAGCTTCATAAAACTCAGGGAACATGAACGGCTGGCTATGGTGGGTCACTTGAGAACTGTCCCTTTCATGTGGCCTCCATTTAAGGAGGAAGGTCGTGGGTTCAAACCCCTGTTGCCCCGGCCTTTCTGTGTGGAGTTTGCATGTTCTCCCCGTGTCTGTGTGGGTTCTCTCCGGGTGCTCCGGCTTCCTCCCACCATCCAAAGACATGCAGGCTAGGTTAATTGATGTCTCCAAAAATTGTCCTAGGTGTGGATGTGAGTGTGAGTGGTTGTCTGTCTATGTGTGGCCCTGCGATGGACTGGCGACCTGTCCAGGGTATACCCCACCTTTCGCCCAATGTTAGCTGGGATAGGCTCCAGCGATCCTGTACACAGGATAAGCGGTTGATGATTGATGGATGGATGGATGGATGATCTCAAAGATCTGGTGGTTGAGAATGCATTTGTATTTTGCATCTATTTTGTCATACAATTTGCCTTGTTAGTTTTCAGAATAGGCTATTTGCTCAGTGTTGGAACCATTTAAATTTCAAAGTTATTATGCAAGAGAAGTAACTGGTTGGCCTCGTGTGGGTTTAAAATGCATGCCCTTCGTTTGCAGGTGAATAACGCAATGAAGTCCCCTTAGGCTGCTTGTCTGAGCTAGTCCTCCAAAATAGTCCTCCAGAGATGAAAGTCATTATCAGGCAGTCGATCCTAATGGAATTACTCTTCCCATCATCCAAGACAATAAGTAACTTTACAGGATTTGATTGGGTTAGTCTTAACCCGACCATCTATCACTATAGGAAACTGGGGTTGTCTTCGGCTCGTTTCCAAAGGAATCCACACTCTTTATGAATCAACTGGCTAGTATTTCTGTTTCATTGATCTTGGATGCATTTCAAAGTTCCCCCAGCACATAAAAGAGTGTAAGTGAGGTTTGATCTTGAACTGGGACATTTTTCCCCTCAAGACATATTCAAAGAAATAATTTTTCTTTTGAGTGTCAACTCTGAAGCATTAGTACACCCTCTCTTTCCTCATTCCAGTAATTCTAATGTTTTACGGTCGGGAGTATGAAACCATCTCCTTTGGCACTTGTCTGGATTACAGATGAGGCATGGCAGGAATCGAAACTGTTTATTGGCAAAGAGGCCAGTTGTGTGGGAAGTTGTTTTAATTAAGAAAGAACCGTTAGCGAGAGCAATATCAATTTAGCTAGGTGGAGACAGAGAAAGGTCCTTTCCAATTAACCTGATTGTTTTGGCTGTTGAAAGGCTTTCTGTCAATACGTCAGGCCAAAAGAAAGCATACTCTAGTGCCTCTTGCCAAAATGTGTTAATAGTGTTTGTGTCTGTGTGTGTGTGTGTGTGTGCAAGAATGGGGAAAAAATGTTAAAGGTGGTCCACTTTCGAACTGTGATATTTGTCATGTCCTCTTTTACAGCAACGTGATCCTCACAAAAGAACTTCAGAGGACTCTAAAGTAAGGACAAACACCATATGCAATGTTTATTCAACAGTATTTTTGGTCCCACTTTAAATTAGGTGTCTTTAACTACTGTGTTCTAATATTAAAATACATGAAATACAATATATTAATTGTGTAACTTCATTCTGTTCTGCAAAATGCTCACAAGATTCACATTTGCTGCTACATAAGTTTAACAGTGTAACTACAGATGTAACTGTACTTTAAATGGAAGTACAATGCAACAATGTGTATGTATATAATAAGTACATTGTATCAGATGCTTAAGTACATTGTAGTTAAATGCACCTAATAGAAAGCGGGTCAGTATTTTCTTTATTTTGATTTTTACAAACACTTTTACTGTTGTCAATGACTTGAAAGATGATGCATTTTAACATTTGCATTATATAGTCTTTGCACAGTAGCAATTTGGAACTGCTGTGAAACATTTAAGGAACCATTATAATATCATTTTGCAAAAAAGTTGCCACAGTCATGTCTTTTTCATGAGATCAAGATGAAGATGGAGGTTAAGATTTTCAGTAAATTATTACATTTTGGTCTTTTCCTCACACTATTATACTTTGACATCAGAGTACTTGGAACGAACCTGCAGTTAATAAACATGCAAAGCAATAAATCTGCAGTTCATCAGAGTTTGTCATCTTTCATCTGTTAGGTAATGGTAATGCAGGAGGGCTCCACTTCTCTGTTCGGTCAGCATCTCAAGCTGCCCACATTACCCAGCAGCTCATTAACATTGACCTTCTCTGATGTGAAAAAGAGCAAGTCCTTCCAAGGGTCAAAGGTGAGTGTGGATCTCCATGTTTAAGAGCCTGAGCTCTAGGGAGAAAAAATAAATAACTCTTTGTCTGGGCAAAACATTTCCCAGTACCTCAAGGAGTCCTACTTAATCCTGCATATTTGACAAGTTGAAAGACGTTGAGGGTATTTAACGCTGAGGATTTTAGAGATGTTAAACTTCGGCTTAAGTCAAGTATTTCTTGGCTGCTGAGAAAGCACATGTTAGCATTCCAATGACGCAAACTGGATAACTGGGTGTCCCGATTCGACAGGGTTCTGCATGTGCTAAGTGAATCTTTTCTAGACATAACACATTTAGAGTTTTCTGGCTGTTTATCTTGAATTGTTCTAAAAAAAACTTTTTTAACGAGGAAAAATATCATTTTTTACAAGAAACAAGGAGGCTAGAGCAGTTTCCTGGAGTTTTTCGCTGGAAACCTCAGACGCTGGAGCTTTTTATCCCCACATCTATTAAACCACATTAGCTATTACTCTAGCAAATCGCGCATGACTGTACACTGCCACGTTTCTTCAATTTAGATTTTTTTTAGTCTCCTGTGCAGTATCACTTAGCCATTAAACAGCTTGTATTGTATGCTAGCTTTTACAGTGAAGTTACAAAAGCCCATGGTGCACATGGAAACGGTTCACAATCCAAACAGGTCGTTTCATGTGATGGATTACTGACATATTAAGGGCCATTCCAACCTCTGCAGCACTACTACTCCCGTTGCTGTAGCAAAAAATGACAATCTGCACTTTGTTGTCCTTTCCCCTTCCTCAATTTGATGTTATGGTTCAAGTTTTTTTTTTTTTTTTGTAAAGTTTATTGATTGTCATGCAATGGTCTCAATTTAATTGAACAAATGCAGAATTTGGGATTCTTTTATTCTTTGCTAGATATTTTGAGCATTCTGGCATTATCAAAATGTAGTAATTTATCAAAAGATTAGTTTATTTGTTTTAAAAATGTAAATTCTGTTGTCATGTATGTACTAACGCTTATGTCATTCCAAACCCAAACGGCTTTCTTGTATGAAACACAAGAAGGAGAAATTTTGAGGAATGCAGACGGTGCTGTTTTTCCGTACACCAAATGTAAATGCTCTTATGTAATATAAACATGCTAGCATCTAGACCATTTAAATGGACTTTTATATAGTTTTAAAGAGTACAATTTCACCGGTGTTCTCAATGTGTTAATCTCAACAGCTTGTGGTTACGGGTGACTGATTCCATTGCTGGCCCTAAAGGGGACAGTTCACCCAAAATGAAAATTCTCTAATTATTTACTCACCCTCATGCCATCCCAGATGTGTATGACTTTCTTTCTTCTGCAGAACACAAACAATGATTTTTAGAATATTTCAGCTCTGTAGGTCCTCGCAATGCAAGTGAATGGTAACCAAAATGTTTAAACTACAAAAAAACACAGTAGCATAAAAGTAATCCATAAGATTCCAGTGGTTAAACTATAAATATCCACTTTTACTTCCACTTTCTTCTTCTTTTGATTCTGGCAATTCACATTCTTCCACCTACTGGGCAGGGAGGAGAATTTATGTCAAATAAATTGACTTAAATATTGATCTGTTTCTCAGCATCTGAGGATATAGATTTAACCACAAGAGTCATTTGGATTACTTTTATGCTGCCTTTATTTGCATTTTGGGGCTTCCAAATCTTGGTCACCATTCACTTGAAATGTGAGGACCAACAGAACTGAAATATTCTCCTAAAAATCTTAATTTTTGTTCTGCAGAAGAAACTCATACTCATGTGAGATGGCATGAGGGTGAGTAAATGATGAGAGAATTTCCATTTTTTGGGTGAACTATCCCTTTAATAGGTGATGGATGCTGTTAAAGTTGCTTCATTAAATTGTTAAAACCTTAAAAGTTAAAAGAAGAGGGGAAAGGTGGTCTTTAGGCGCATTTGTTCAAACCCTTTTGTGTTTTTGTGGTCTTAAAAGCAGATAAGACCAAATAAAAGGTTTAAAATTAGTCTGGGCAGGTTGCAACGCCTCATCTGTCTAGACTGCTTAATGACTTTACTGCATCAGTGACTTATTGACAGGGGCCAGTTAGCTTGACCTGCAGGTAGGATAACCCTGTCAAAGCTAAGGAAATGAAAGCTAAGGAAGTGCTTGTTGCTCCATCCCCAGGTTGCCTGCCAGAGTTTTTCACATTTGCCCATCCCCCAATGGAAGTAAGCTCTATCCACATCAGTGCCTTTCCAACCGCTTTCCAGATCATTCTGAAAAACTCACGATGATAATATATTCTGAGCTGAGCTTGTAGATTACTTGGAACCACAATAAGTGGGTTCCCACTTAATAGTTCCATTAAAAAGTAAGCGTTTCATTTAATGTTCTGATTATGTACATACATGTTATTTTGTAATTACTAGAGCTGTCTAAGTTAACATGTTGACACGTGCGGTTAATGTTAATTAATTGCATTTAATGTTAAAATGTTTAACGCATCCATTTTTCTTAATTGCAATTAACACGTTTACCAGTTTGATATTAGATTCTGGCATTTTATTAATGTGAGTTCTAAACAGAAGTTGGAGTAAGGCAAAGACTTTGTGATGTGTCAGCCTGGGGTCATTACACTGATGCATACACTACAACACACACACACACACACACACACACACACACACACGACAGCGATTCCATGTCAATGATGAAGTGATGGAGAAAGGACCTCTTAATGCTCTTTGTTGTACTTAACAAGCCCAGATGGGTCTTGTGACAGAAATCAAGTACTCTGCAGCCTCTGTAAGGCAAAATTTCATTACCACAGAAGCTAGTTAAGTATTAACTATCATGAAAATACAGAATGGCACGTTGTCTGCAAACGCTTTTCATGTGGAGTTGAAAGCAATGCTTGACAAAGGCGCTGACGCCCTGACGCAAATCCTGAAAGCCCCTTCAAGACTGCTGTAGCAAAGCGTATAGCCTCAGTCTGCCGGCTGACTAATATTCTGGAGAATGAGAGTTTGAGAGATTCAATGCAAATTGCAAAGAATGCGCAACCTAAGCAGGCTATTTCCTTTAATTAGTCAACCTCCCAATTAGACTTTGGGAAGCGGTTAATGTTACTAGAATTGGTGCCATTTTAGTGAATGTCGAATTTTATACTGTGGAAGGTTTCATTTTTAAAATGTTTATAAAACATTACTGTTACATATTTTTGTTTTCTTTACTAAAAAGGATATAAATGCATTTAGATAGGAAAAGTATATAGAGTCAAATTTCAGTTTCAAAATCTGCGATTAATCGTGATAACTATAAGTTGTGTGATTAATCGTGATTAAAAATTTTAATAGACTGACAGCACTAGTAATTACACTTTTGATACTACCCCTACCCTTACCAAAAAATGTGTTATGTCAGTATATAGTAAAGACCATGAAGTGTTTAGGGCTGTCACGATTACTCGATTTAATTCGATTATTCAATTACAAAAATTCCTTGATTACAAAATTGCAGAATTTACAAATCGAAAATAAGGTGGAAGTGATGCAGTCCACGGACGAGGGTGCTGACACATAACAAAGAGGGGTCAGCGCTTCACTTTAGATTGAAAAAAACAATGCAGGACCTAAAAAACATCACTTCAGCAATGCAACAGCACTTGAAAAGATGACATCCAGTTTTCACAAACCCGCTGGCACACAGACACAGTAAGCTCATTTGTATGCGACTACGGTGTCTTGCATGTCCAGACGAGTGAGAGAAGTTGAGTCCTAGTTTGCTAATATGAAATCTGTGGAGTGGTTAAACAATGAGTTTTATTGACTTCAACCAAAGTGTATGTAAACTTCTGACTTCAACTGTAAATATGTATATATATATATATATAAGTTGTTATATAAGTTCTTAATTTTACCAACAAAAGTACTAAAAATGGCTGTGGAACTACAATGTACTTTTGTACTACCATGTTAGCATGGTATTCTTTGAAGAAGCATGTAAATACCTTGGTACATGAAAATAGTAATAATACCATGTTATATATCAAAGTACCATGGTATTGCCATCTGATGCCATCACTGTCCCATGAGTCTCTTTGGAAAAAATGCTAAATTAATAAAAAAAAAAAAAAATGCAAATGATTTAATCTGCATATAAATAGATTTTAAATTACATTTATATATGCATTACTGAATATTGTCATATTCTTATAGGATGGGTCCAAAAACAGTAGTGCTCTTACTACCACAAACAATATCAGCAGCAGCTCCCTAAAGCTCCACAAACCGTCCAAGGAGCACAAGGACAAGCCTTCCAAAGACTCAATAGAGTCCAAAAGTGCCTTCAGAGATTTCAGCAAGGACTCTGGAAAACTCTCTAAAGATTCTAAGAAACCCAAAGAGAATCAGCCTCTTCAGGAAGATCACCCTGTTCCTCAGATGGGATTCAAGGAACCCAAGGCCTCGTCAAAGGAGCAGAGGTCATCAGAGGTCAGCTTCTCAAACTTGGGACATAGTAAACGGCGGCCTGTGTTGGACAGTGAAAGCCATGTTACCAAAAAACGGAAAATCAGTTTTTCAGAGAGCTCGCAAAAGCTACATGCTTGTCCCTCCTCGCTCCAGCACCACCATTCAGATAAAAAGGTTCTGAAGGACAAGTCGCAAATCCGACATAGTAAGTTACAAAGCAGTGAAATTTCAGAGAAGAGGAAACCAGCATCATTACCTCCCTTTCAGGATGTGTTGGACCAAAATGACTCAGACATGGAGGACAGCATGTTCACCAGATCAGATGTAAGTGCGTTACCAATGATAATACTTTTATTGCAAAGACTGGTTGACTTGATTAGTTGTCCCCTGATGGGTAGAGAGGGCAATAGTCCCTTTTATACAGGAGTAAAAATCCCATAAATGTTTTCCATAGGGGAATAGATTTTTAATGATTTTTAATGAAGACAGACATTGAGCTCTGAGCTGATGGTAGGTGCTCCTGTTGAATCCACCAATCTGCATTATTTCAACTTAATCTTTAAAAATAATTGTGTTTAATAGCACAATTTCTGGTAAAAAACGACACGACCCATGATCCCGAAGGGAAACGATCCACCAATAAACAAATCACGGCAAGCAAAACGCACCAAAAAAGCTCTTAAGCAACCACCCAATCTCAAGACACACTGTGAAAGATGGTTTCTCTACAATCTCAAATACTTGTATATTTGCATACAGTATATCTGAATATTTTTACAATGATAAAAACTTCATTTGTTCATTCGCAGTGCTTCATGGGATCTTCGCAGTGCTTCATGGGATTCTCCTTGGAGCTGGTTGATTTGGTTCTTGGTTTAGAAATCTTTTATAAAGGATTTTCTGAAATCCCTATGGACAAAAATGAATGGGGAAAATGTTTCCGGAAACAAGAAAGGCAGCTGAAAAAGTGGGAGGGCACTGTTGCAATCTATTGTGTCCATAACCGTAATGTGTCTCCAGTGTACAGTATGTAGGCATCTGATGAGCTGTTTATATGCAGCTATCTAATCAAAAGAGCATTTGTGTTTTATTGTAATACAGTTCATTTAACCAGTTGTGTATCCCAAATCAGATTTTCAAAATGATTGTTGAAGGCATATTGCTAGGTTAACAGACTACACTTTGGAAGAATATGGTACACATTGGTGCATAACAGTTTTTGTTTTAAATCATTACAGGCAACATTTTAATAATGTTAATGTTTGTTTAATGCTTCTCACTAGAAAACTAAAAATTCATACAAATCTGGGTTGTACTGTAAACTGTAGGTAGGCTTTGGTAATACAGCTGAAAAAAATGACAGAGCTCATACATTTTTTTAATAAAAAGCTTTATGCTATTTTTTTGAAGGTTAAAGGAATGCTCATGTTTTCTTTGGGAAAAAAATTATTTTGTCCCTACTTTTCTTAAAAATGTTTGTGGTGGCGTAGTGGGCTAAGGCACATAATTGTTAATCAGAAGGTCGCTGGTTCAATCCCCACAGCCACCACCATTGTGTCCTTGAGCAAGGCACTTAACTCCAGGTTGATCCGGGGGGATTGTACTTCTAATAAGTGCACTGTAAGTCGCTTTGGATAAAAGCGTCTGCCAAATGTGTAAATGTAAAAAAAAAAAAAAAAAGACTGTGTTACAGTGAGGCACTTACAATGGAAGTGAGTGGAGGGTTTAAACACAGAAATGTGTAGCTTATCATTTTAGAAAAGCACTTTCATTAATTCTTCTGTTAAAAGTTGTGTACTACTTAAGTTGTAAAGTTGACTTTTTTTTTTTGCCATTTTTACAGACATTTTAGGGTTTAAATGTGGCATTATATTATCGTGGTAATTGGCTATAACTTTACACAGAATAGGTTAGTACATGATTTTATCACACTAAAATCATGTTTACAAACACATTGTTTATGTCTTGTTGCTATACTTTTGAAACAGTGTTTTAACAGTATTTTAACTTTCAAAAATTGTCCCCCATTCACTTCCATTGTAAGTGCCTCATTGAAACCCAGATTTGTGCTTTTTTTTTTAAAGAAAAGAAGATACGAGTCAAAATACATTTTTGTGGTAATCTACTTTGTCACAAATGCTGTCTATTAAGCTTAAATTGTAGTAAACCAGGATCATCCTTTAAGCACCTCCGTTTCACTGACCATTTTCTTAAATAGAAAAACAAATTAGGCTGTTGATTTAACTCGTTAATTCAGAGCGAAAAAATTACGCATTCAAAACATTTATGCAATTAATCATGCCCCCGTTCTGTAATAAGGAATATTCCTACCATCAGAGCAATTCAAGCTTGAAGTACAACCTGTTTTCAGCAGGGGGCAGTAAGCAAAACTGTATGGGCAACACACAGCTGTAGAGACAACGAACCACATTCAGATTTTGCTTGACACTAGTGACAGCACAAGATGAGAACATGTTCTTGCGTTCAAACACAGCTGGACGATGCGTAATTCCGAATGCATGGATTTTGAGACATGTTTTTCTTAGTTTCAAACTATGTTTTATTAGAAGGCCTTTCTCAGCAATTATATGTACATGCAATTAATTGTGTTTAATTCGATTAATTAATCGGCATATCATGTAATTAATTCAACAAAATGTTTTAGGTGAGATCCACACCTCATTGGCACCACTGGTGATTTCCAAGTCACTGAATTATGCTTGATTTAATTTGTCGCCGATCCTGGCTCTGAATTGTAGTAGTTAATCATATAGATCTATGCTTGAATGTTTTGGGCTGTGGCAGTAGTGTCAATAGTGGCAGGGTTCTTTCACCTTCACTAAAAGAGCAGCTCATAAAGCGGAGCTGTTTTATTGGTTAGAAGGCAAGTGCTGAGATGAGATTTATGGTTTTATGACACCTGAGGAGAATGGAGAAAGGACACCATTAATAGCTAAGGGTTTTCCTTTAATCCCTCTCCTTAAAACTAGAGGGACAGGAAGAAACTTGAGTGTTTATGACAACTGACGAATACCAGGTGCTTTTCTCTTTGGGTTACTAAGTCTGCAAGCATTACTGCTCTTCAAAAGACACTAATATATTGTGAATGTTAGTAGTGGAGGAGGCTTTGGCTGTAGAGGAAGTTGTTGCTTTTGCCTTTGTCTAGACTTTTAGACCCAAATGCTGTAACAAGTGTTAGTGGATAAAGATCTTTGGGACATTAATAACCGCAAAGTATGGACTTTTATTTAAAGGAGTGGATTGGTTAAATGACTCGGATTAAATTTATTGGCGTCCTAAGTTACACTTACGAGGAGCTTGATGGTGATTTGCTTCAAAGAACATAGTAAACAAGGGATATTAAGTGTTTATGTTAATGCATTGTGTACAGTATAGTATATGGAAGGAATAATGTACAGTCAGTTGTGATTGCAAAATAAAAGGGGTTTATTTTGCAATAACAACTTGCTGACTGTACATTATCATGCTTATCATATGGCCACTAACCAAATAAATAAATAAATGGTCATGAAACATTGTTTTGCATTGAAATGATGTAATTATGTGAGAAGAAATAAATCGCTGAACAGCTGAAATAATCCTGTTTTGAGCCTTAGTACTGTTGGTATTTATCTTGTTCATAATGACCGTCTGAATCCTTATTATCCAGTTCATAAAAAGTTTACTTACAAATAAATAAATGCACATGATGTGAGTTTTTTATTAGCTTACTTGTAGAGATCGCACCGTGATCTGAGAAGTGGAAAAGGCTGCTTGCAATACCCAGATGAGCGGTCTGATATGTGGATGTGCGGTTGTTACTCAGAAATATCAGACCACTAGATGGCGCCATTGACCAATTAGAATTGAGTATTCCAGAGAGCCGTGTAATAAATACATAAATACAATATGCATTCTGTACTCACATATAAGTGAGTTCAATTGGAGTGAGCAGGAAAAAATAGAGGAGGAAATCTGGCATCAGTATATTAAGGAAAAGTGAGACAGCAAGTGAAGAAATGCAGTAATTTCTCCAACAACAGTGAGGGTGTTATCAATTGTACATGGTACATCTTCAGTTGTAGATGAGTGCTATACATATATTTGCTCTTATCCATGACTCTATTTTGTAAGTTGTCATAAAACAGACGTTTATACTACAGTATTTGTTTAGCATAATTTTGAGCTGCGCTAAAGCAGTCACTGTATGTCAAAACATCTGTTATTACTGATGGTCACATGCAAGTACCAGTTTGTTTGTTGTGTGTACCCCAGATAGGTCTACGCTACTCTTCTCTTTTTTTCTTTCCTCTAAACTATACTTACTTTAACCTGTATTATAATTTATTTCTTTGAATCTAAAGCTTATGTTTCAACTAACAACAACAACTAGCAGAATAACATACTGGTGGGGGATGGATGTAACCCAATCCTAAAATCTGTTTATGACGTCCTCCATATGACAAGAGCTTTGCTTGAAGGGAATGGGACAATAGCTCTAAAGCAGAGCAGTTACCCGTTTCAGAGCCACTGCTAAATTTATGACCCCACAGAGGCAATGGTCGTAAAGCCACAGACCAGCTGTGTGGTGGTGGTACTGACCACCTGCTTTGTGTGTTTACCTCTGCTAAACACACGAGTCTAGTGTGAAGAGGGTCATTTTGGTTTTGTGTTTATTACAAAGCACTTCACCATGAATACAGACTTCCGTGGTAAGAATTAGCAGTTGAAATAATTTTTACACGTTGTTGACATATTTATTTTCAGCTCATGATCTGCTAAAATAGTAGGCAGTTAAGTAATTTATTAGTGGTGAGCCTCACTACTGTTTCTATTGTTCATACTGGTGGTTGGGGGTTCATTCAAATCTCTAACCCTAAGGATTAATCTTCTTTGCGTAACTTGTCCTGCACTGGTTATGGCATGAATGATACTTCAAATCATACTGCTTGTTGAGGAGATATGTGCTATTACTTTTCTAAGCGATCAGGCTCAAGATTTTTGCCTGGTGGACATAAAAATGGGTGAAAAAAAATCCCTAAGACTTGCACTGAAGGAGGGTCACAAGCCTTATCTAGAGACCAGACTATCATAGAAACTTGGAGTTGGTTCAGTTAGTAACCATATAGCAACACCCTGGCAACCAGGGCTAGGAAGTGATACAGATTTCATAATCTGAATCAAAATTTCTCAATTCCATTCCTATTTCGCTTCGATATCAATTCATATGGGTATATTTCAATTAGAATGTCCATTTTGCTTACATATGAAAGAAATTCTCTCCCAGCTAATGCTGTTAATTACACTTCTTCTACATCTTACTAGGTACTTTCCGAAATATACATTTTAGTCATTATAGTTTTAGTTTTTCATCATTTTGGTCACATTTGAGCTTTTTAATAATAAACAAATCCATGTATTCCATCAATAAACATAATATTATATAGCATATATTATGTTTGATTACGTGTTTGTTTAATTGCATAATTTTTACTATTAATGTGTATTTACTTAGATTTGTTGAACGCGTGCTAAAAACTGGTACTCTATCTTTAAGAAAACCAACAGTTCGGTAAAGTGTGTCTGTAAATGAGCGCATGTTAACAAAAGAGGAAGACTCAAATGGCTTCTTTACCTTAGCCATGTTATGTGTGATTAGAATTAAATTTTTCTTTGTTGTTGATTGTTAAATCAACAACTGACTGTAAAGAACAGAAAGGGTATTAAAAGAGGCATTATTCAATGACAAATAGGTTGCATGGATCTCGTCTTTGGACACACAGAGTCAAATCAAACTATTACTCTCAACACGCAGTAAAAAGGATTTTGCTGCTGAATACTTCCCCACTATACTACGCAATCACTGGTAAGTGAAATCTGAAGATTTACCAGCCTGTGGCTAATCATAGATATTTTTTGTTGCATATTGTGAAATTTGGTTGCAAATGCGAGTGACATCCTTTAACTGTAATAGAGGGTTGCGCATAGAATAAAAGATCAATCTTGGGATTTAAGAATCGATATGGAGATCGGTCAAATGAAGATCGCGATGCATTAGAAAATCTGTATTTTTATCCAGTCTTACTGGCAACCATCCATAACGCACTAGGAATGTGGCAGCTACTTTTGCACGGCCCTTCCCCATGCTAATTTCAGACTGATCACACTGTGAATTCGGCAAAAGGAGGTCAAAAGTTCTGCTGCTAAAATCGGACTGCGCTTACCCAAATTTAAACCTCTACCCCCAGTGGCCGAAGCTGAAAGTATTGTCTGAAGTATGGGCTTGTGTGAGCTCCAGTTTCTGGCTGAAATGTCCACAGGGTGGCGCCAAAAGCAAGTTTTTTGTTTTAAATTATGTAATTCAGTCAACAGGGGTGCACATTATTTAACCCAAACCCCTGTCCTAAACCATTATTTATGTACGCTCATTGAAATTGTCACACATTAAGCACTCCATTTTATTTTTGCAACCGCAATTTGACAATTTCCTTTTTTAATAATTTAGCTGTCTTTAGAGCTCTAGTGGTTTAGTGCAACATTTTCATTTGGTGGTCTGCACATCATAGCAAAATGTGGACCATTACTCAAGAATGGGTGACAGCAAGGCACAGTCTCTTTCTCCTCTCTCGCTCTTGCTTTCTCTCTCTCTCTCTCTCTCTCTCGCTCTCTCTCTCCCACTTCATGTTCTCAGGAGTTTGAGGTGCCCAAACACTCCTGATGATCTTAATACTAAAAGATCTTAGTCTCCCCCAATGAGTGATAACATCGTTTTATTGTCAAAGGGGCGTGGGGCTTTTTTGATGAGCTTTTACAAGCATCTAGTTTGGGGAAGGGGGTTGTGGCCAAAGGAGAAAGGCGGCTTGATTTACAGCGCCGGACCCTGACCATGCGTTTGATGTCAGCTAGGCTCCCAGACAGACAAACAGGCAATAAAATGCAGACTGAAGAAAAAATAGGAAAAAAGCAGTGCGAACTAAAGGAAAGGAACTTCAAAGAAACAACTCTGCTCTTCCACAGACTCTGCGAGGGGTAGAAGTTAAGTGTCTTTACCACCCTGCTTGCAGGACTTTTGGCAGCCCCTATTGTCAACTCACTTCATGGGAGATTTTTAGCACTGGCCCCCTGCCAGCAACTCTCACTAGCACCACTGTCTCCCCCAGTCAAGTGAGTAAGCCGTAACAGGTTTATAGCTCACTCTTATATCCAGCCATCGATTCGGCACAGTATTTAGATTTAAGATGCCGTGAGTATGCCAGTGGTGAATAGTTTTGCCTGGGTGCTGTTTTCAGGAGATGGTGAATGTGGTTGTTTTATAAAGGATGGGTTAAATGTTGATTCTGGTCTGTCATTTAGGGTTTGTAATTTCCCTAGGTATTGCATGGTAACCATAGTTTAACTGTGGTATTTGTAATAAGACTATAATAACCACAGTTCAAACCATGGATGGCTCCTTTATAGCATGGTTGGATCATTTTAACTATGGTTTCTGTAAAACAAACTGTGGTATTTGCAATGAAAAACTGTAGCCTAAACAAATTTTGAAACTATTAAGAAATTTTTGGTCCTTGCCCGTGCAATAGTTGCTGTCATTATGTTAGGGTGTTGTGTTTTGTGGTTGCTAGGTCGTGGTTGGGTGGTTGCTCTGTGGTTCCTGCTAGCTGAATTCAAAAGATCCCTCCATCAAGTCTCAATGAGCTATTCTGGTCCTTGGATATTGCACATCTTCTTCGTTCAATGTGTTTCTTTGAGCTTTTTTCCTCTTTTTTTCTGACACTAATTTAGAATGTTTTTTTTTTTGTTGTTGTTGTTGTTGTTTCAATTTTCATGAATTTTGTCTCTGTTATGTTATCAAGCATGCATTCTTCGGCCAATGTGGATCAAACATCATACTAAAATACACCGACAGTGCTTCCTACAATTTAGCGGCACTGCAAAACCACTAACACTCATTAGTGTGATTCCAAAACAAATCATTCTAGTTAGCCTGTACGAATACCTCAGATACCTGAATGAATGACTCATACAGCATGACCAGTGTAGTACAATTCCCAAACAAATGACTCTTGGCATTCTTTTTTTTTATATATATATATATATATCTTCTACGTGAAACTTCCAGTATGGTGCAACTAGTGTAGTCCAATTCTAGAATGAATGAGTCCGATGAGCCGGATCTTTTGAATCTAAATCACGAAACGGCATGAGTGTAGTCCAGTTTCCGTAGGACTAACTCTTATGGACAGGGTCTTTTGAATCTACAGCGTGACCAGTGTAGCCGCCCAATATCTGAAATAATGACCCTTATTAGTTGTTTCTCTTGAAGCTACACTGCAATATATATGGTGCTGCCTCCCGAATGAATGATTATTATCAGTCGGTTCTTTTAAATATACTGTACACCGAAAAATGTACAGCGCTGCCTCATGATTGAATGACTCTTATGAGCCGGTCCTTTTTAGTGAATTTAAAGCTTTTTGAACCAAAGAATTGTTACTGTGTTATGTGTACTTTAGACTTGTGATGTAACTGGATGGATGCTGGCTTGACAATGTGTAGTTAAAGATATGCATTGAGCTTAAATGTTATCGGTGGTACTGAAAATTAATGAAAGAATTATATTATATTAAAAATATTAAATGATCTCATCACTTGGTAATAGGGTGCTGGAGGCAGTAAATATAATTTTACAAGAATATAGTTTTTTCCCCTCAAATATTTCTTCTGATTGATTCTCATCCCTTTCCGCCACACACAAACATAAGTCTGATTGTTTGGAGAAGCAATACCACATATCTCCAAAATAAGGCACAGGTATGATATTTGATATATCATTCATGTCCATTGTACACCATGTTCAGGATAAGTTACATGCCGAAGATTAATATGTATTTAACCAAACCCTATGATCAATAGTAATTGTGACTTGCCGTAGCAACTTCAACTGTCGTAGTTATAATGAAAATCCCTGACTCCCTCCAACATTTCCAACAAACTGCCATGGTAACTATAGTTTGCTGAACTACACATTTACTATAGTAGCACATGCTAAATTTCAACAAAAACCTGTTGTTTTTCCTATAATCAATGCTGGATAGATGTTAGTCACCATATTTCCATCCTCTCTGAATAGACAACATGGCAGCGGACGTTTCCCATGTGTATTCTGAGCCATTAGCCATAATCACTGTGTGAGTCACTTTCCCCATTGGCCGAAGAGTTGAATTAATTCCTCTTGAACATTTTGTCCAAGAGAGCCGAATCCGTTTAACCAAGTGCTCATCGGAGAAGAATGTAAACAAATTAATTCAGATTAACTTTAATAGCTTCTTTAGATTTCCTTTCAGGCAGAGGAATTAGGTTAATAGTATTGCATTTAACTTCCTCGCTGTATTTAGTTTTTTATGTGCCAGGCGTTCAGAATGTTTCTTCACCTCATAAGCTTTTAGCGAGATTGTATAATATTTAGCCAGTTAGCACAAATTTAGTGTTAAATTAAACAGTAGAGTTACACAGCACAGAAAAACATATAGCGGATTTAAAGCACAACTTTAAACCGCAGAACTTCAGCCAAGTGGAGAGTCAAGGAAGCAATTGCAACAGAGTGCCTTTGGGTTCTTTCTCTTTTATCCTTGCTCGCATTAGCACAAGAAACCTGATTATTATTATTATTAAACCTCCATTTTCTGGGGAAGTCTTTAGATTGTAGTTAATCTGTCCAATTTGCTCCCCTGACTGTTCGCATCCAAGTTACTGAATGCAATTTTTAAAGGATGCCTTTAAGCAAATTTTTCTGTATTCACAAGCACTCCTCTTTGGAAGGATTATTTTAACAAGGATCTCTTTTACCTATATGAATAATTCTCTTTTTTTATACTGTATTTTTTTGTGTGCATACTGTAGTAAATCATATAGAACCACAGGTATTTATTAAGGTTGTAAATACTGTAGCCCCTTCATGCAGTTGTTTCTTTTCATAGTGGCATGGCAGAGGCCTGTAATCATAGACATTTTAGATTTGCATCTGTGCTTAAAATTGACCGTTTAGTTTCCTAATACACGTTAATAAATGTGCAAAATTCAGTGCATGTTGTTACGAAGTGCATAGCTTGCACTGCCTCAAAATTAACTTACTTTTTGGCTAATGTCAAAAAGGTGGCATAAATGTTTGTGTTTTATTTTATTGTGTTTTATTGACTGCAAACTCATTGCCCATCGTTCACAATCCAGTCAGTTACTAATGGAAAACGTCGCTGTCCTTTTCCTCATATCACTGCCCCCTTTGGCATGTTTGTGACCCCGGTTCTCACGATGGCCAGTCCACCACTGATCGGCCCCAAAGTGTGTCGGCCCACCGGGATAATTCCCAGTATGTATGATTACCATTCCAGCCCTGGTGTCAGATTAATAAATCATTGATTATACAATACAACAAGTGGATAAAGAACTCAATATATTGTTTTATATATGTTTTGCCATATCATTGAACAAGCCTACTATTGACCCCAATTGACTTTTGCATTGAGTTCATGTCCAGTTTTCACAGGACATGTGCGTGTTCTGTCTGTGCTATTTATAATTGTCACTATGCACATGTGCGTGCCACAGACGGACTAGTTTGGATCATCTCACTGGTATTCAGCATCATAAACGGCAAATTTTTAGGATGCTGTGTCAAGTTAAAAGTAGTGGAAACTTTGAAAATCACATCTCAAGATTCCTGTATTCTGTTATGTTTCGCCTACCTGTTGTGCTTCCTCCTAATAGTGAGTGGTTCTCATTCTGTGGCTGCGATGTTTGTGAGGTTTGTTGAGGCACGTTGCCACCTATTGGCTCAGCTCATAAAAGCAGATGTACTTCAAGCTCGAGTTACTTGTGTTATAAAATCTGTACTTTTATTACAGAATTTACATATGCATCATGGGGTTGATTAATTGTGTAATTTTTTGAATGCTTTATTTTTTATATAATTAATCGCACTAAATTAACGTGTTAAATCGACAGTCCTAATAGAAACCAATACGGATGGCGTTAGAGTAATGCTCATAGTTCTCAAACTGGCTGGAGTTGTATAGTGGATTGGTTAAGTGCTTGTGGAACAGTGGTGTTTTCAGCTGGTTCTTAAATGCTAAGATGGTGTCAGCACATCATGTGGAGGTTGGACGCTCATCCCACCACAGAGGAACAGAGAAAGTCAATGAAATAGACTTTGTGCATCTTTGCGACGGAACCACCAGGCACTGCTATAATTGGGTAAAGAGAGCAAGTTGGGACATAGACCTGGAAAGGTGAATTAAAGTAAGAGGGTGCTGTTCCATTGGCTGTCCTGAAGGACAGACTCAAAGTCTTGCATTTGATGTGCAACTGGCAGCCAGTGGGGTGACATAAGCCCTCTTTGGCTGATTGAAGATCAGACGCGCTGCAGCGTTCTGTACCGTATGCAGTGGCTTAATCGTGCTAGCTGGCCTTCCAACAGGGCATTGCAGTAGTTCAGTCTTGAAATGGCCAGAACTGTGACCAGTAGCTGTGCAGCATATCCAGTGAGGAAGTGTCTGATTTTCCTTATGTTGTAAAGCATGAACCTGCAAGATCTTTGGGTTTGCTTGACACAGATTACCATTAAGAGTTGAATTCAATATGAATCAAAATATTGCAAGTGTTGCCACACTTGGCTTTACTTTCAAATGACGGCATTAAATCTTCTCTTATTCAACACCTCGACGACACACATTTACAGTTCCCCACCCGCGATACCCCCACAGTGGACTCAATTGTAACTGCAAGATGTAGTAAAAGATTCAGAGGGAAAGTACAGTGTATTTCGGCATTGCTCACAGCAGGCAAATGTGTAGAGGAAAATGTATATAATATATTCGAGTAGTGTTTTTGCTATTGGACTAGCTGGTGCAGAATGAGTACTCGATTAGTCGATTTCTAATGTACTAATCTATCTCTAGTGATTAGTAGAAAATATTTTTGTCTAAACAAATGTCTCAGCTTGAACAAGGAAAACTGCTCATGCAGCACATGAGCGCAAATTGTGACTGGTTACATTTTGATGATATTTTCAGTCAACACAGTTCATGTTTCTAAAAGCAAAGAGGGGCATGTTAAAAAACATGTCTGCTGCTTTGCCTCCATAAGATCCAATCAATCACAGTCCCATTGTTCTGAGAGGCTTCGGTCTGTAGTGAGATATTGCCCAGCGAGTTCAAAGGTGCCTCATAAATTGTGGTATCCTCAACAATTAATCTACAGATGCAAAAGAGGCCTGCACTAAATCTAGTTTAAGCCTGGCCTGATGGACTTACTAACTGGATATACGTCACCTTTCCTTCCCTTTTGTTTTCATTTACTGCTTAGATTCTGTGTTAGTCTTTTCGGCATTAAGGATATCCAAAGACATCACTGCTTAAAGGGATAGTTCACCAAAAATTATTCACCATTCATGTTGTTCTACACACATTTTGAACACAAAAGGAGATGTCAGGTTGTAGTTGCATTACCTTTTTTTCCCAGTAAATGAAAGTGAGTGGTGACTGAGGCTGTCAATCTGCCTAATATCTCCCTTTGTGTTCCACGGAAGAATGTGATATGGGATTGAGGCTTGAAAAAACATTATGGTAAGTAAATAATGACAAAATATTCATTTTTGGGTGACTTTTCCCTTTAACAAAAAAAACGTTTGGTGCGCTTACATTAAAATTAGTGTCTTTTAAGAACATTGTTTGCTCTGATAATATCTCATGGGTAAATATTTAACTTTCTATAGCTTTTCTGAACTCAAAGAGAGGAAACATGTGTGAGTGGGAAGGCTTAGCGTGAACATTGCCCCAAAGAGCTGTGAGCCATCATAAATCAGACTCCATTAGGTTTTGGAGGGGGAACCCATTGATTTACAGTGGGGAAGTGACACAAAGACCCATTAAAGCCTCTAGTGTGGAGCAGAAGATCATGGAAATGGCCTCACAAGTAACTACATTTGTTTCTTTTTTAGAGTCCGCATTAAACCGGTGTTGCGAGGTGTCATGGGACCTCACAGGTTGATTTAGATGCTTTCACATACGACAGACGCAGAAAGTAAATCAACTTGCACAGATGGATTTGCAATTATATCACTACAAGCCCATTTTTGTATAATAATGTGCAATGCGTTGCTAATGACTTTTTGATGTTGATAATGGCATTTGATTCACATATGGCAAGGAGGCTGTCTACTGTGAGACAGCAGGTGGTAGGTAGTATTGTATTGCAGATTTCCCACATAATCCAGTGGCTAAACTCATTAAAGAAATAATTCACCCGAAATTGACAATTGAAAAATAATTTACAACCCAATTTGCATGCTGTTACAAACCTCTGACTTTTTTCTTCAGTGGAATTTAGAAAAAAATCCTAGCCACTCTTTTCCACATGAAAGTGAAAAGAGACTGTATCTGTCAAGCTCCAAAATGACAACAACAAAATAAAGCACCATAAAAGTATCACAATAGTAGTCCTACAACGTGTATGTTATATTCCAAGCTTTGTGTGAGAAACAGACTGAAATTCATTATTTTTGGGGTGAACTATTCAAGTATGCATCCCACAATTTGGTGTTGGTACTGTTTTTCATGATAGTATTTCTCCTCCTCTCTTAGTCGGATCAACCCAGTCCGGCCAGCTCCAGTTCCAGTTCAAGCTCAGGCTTTGGACGCACACACAAACGGCAAGGTATCCTTTCCAGCATTTGCTGCATCCTGTTGCTTTTGGCTTGCTCAAAGTCTGACACTTATTATGGGTCAGTGTGTCAGAGACAGCTATACAGATCTAATACTTACTGAAGCTTCCTGAACCCTTAATATTAATAAGCAGATCCATTATTACATGGACATTATGTTTACAAATCACAGCGACTTTCAAGAAAGAGTGCAGATTGGCAGTTTCCTTGGTTTAAATTTGTATGTTAAATCGTTAATGCAATGCTAATACAAAGACCATCATTGTGTTTATTTTAATTTTATAAATGAACTTGGACTGTGGTTGTGAGAGTATATACAGTGCTATGAAAAATGATTTGCCCTGTTCCTGATTTCTTCTACTTTTGTGTATTTTTCCTTCTAAATTGTTTTAGATCTTCAAACAAGATATAACATAAAACAAAGGCAACCTAAGTAAACACAATATATTTCTGCCCCCTTAAAATGAATAGCTGGTTATGCCAACTTTAGCAGCAACAACTGCAACCAAACACTTCCGCTAACTAGAGATCAGTCTTTCACAACGCTGTGGTGGAATTTTGGTCCACTCTTCTCTACAGAACTGCTTTACTTCAGACACATTGGAGGGTTTTCGAGCATGAACTGCCCGTTTAAGGTCCTGCCACAGCATCTCAATCGGGTTCAAGTCAGGACTTTGACTAGACCCCTCCAAAACTTTAATTTTGCTTCTTTTGAGCCACTCAGAGGTGACCTTACTACTGTGCTTTGGATTATTGCCTTGTCTTGATGGCCGGACGTTCTCCTTTAGGATTTTCTGGTAGAGAGCAGAATTCATGTTTCCCTCAATTATTGCAATTCGCCCTGAAGCAGCAAAGCATCCCAACACACCATCACACTACCAGCACCATGCTTGACTGTAGGTATGACGTACTTTTTGTGGAATTCAGGTGTTTGATTTGTGCCAGATGTAACAGGACACCTGTCTTCCAAACAGTTCCACTTTCGACTCATCAGTTCACAAAACATTCTCCCAAAAGGTTTGAGGATCATCAAGGAGTGTTGTAGCAAATTTCACAGCTCTCACTGTAATTCTTTGGAGTCCCAGAGCCTTAAAAATACATCAGTCTGGGAAGAGTTGCAACCACATTTTTCCTCATTATTTCTGGAATTTCTTTCGACCTTAGCCTAGTGTGCTACTGGGTGAAACATTTTAGCAAACTTCATGCTGCTGAAAAGGTTTTATTTACGTCTTGATTTGATTGAACAGGTCTGTCAGTAATCAGGCCAGCATGTGTCTAATCCAGCTGAACCCCATTATGAATGCAGTTTCATAGATTTGGGGATTTTGTATCTAAGGGGGCAAATACTTTTGTTCACACATGCCCAGTTGGTATTGGATAACTTTTTTGCTTCAATAATTAACATTATCATTTAAAAACTTTTTTGTGTTTCTCAGACTGCCCTTGTTTTATGTTAGATTTTTTTTAAACAATTTAGTATGAGATATACATAAAAACAGAAGAAATCAGGAAGGGGGCAAATACTTTCTCTCTCTCTCTCTCTCACACACACACACACACACACATACGTGTACTGTATATATGTGTATATATACTGTATACAGTATATATATATATATATATATATATATATATATATATATATATATATATATATATATATATATATATATATATATATATATATATATATATATATATATATATATTTCTCATGATTTCAAAAACTTTTCATTTAAAAGTTTATGCCTAAATCCTTTTAGATTTGTAGACAAATATAAATCTTATGACATAATCACAGATATAATAGTTACAATTAGTTAATGCATTAGTTATCATAAACAAACAATTAACAATATGTAACAAAACTATAAATGTGAATTGTTAATGTTAGTTCATAGTGCATTATATTAACAAATACAAATATACACAATTTAATATTATCAATTTATTAGTATATGCTGAAATGAACATGAATCAAGATTATTGAATGCTGTAAAAGAGTTCTTCATTGTTAGTTTATGTTGTTAACTAATGTTAACAAGTGTTACTCTTATGTGTCTAGGATAAAAAAAAAAAAGATTTTTAGGGGCCTTGGTAGCTCAGTGAGTTAAGACGCTGACTACCACCCCTGAAGTTCACAAGTTCAAATCCCAGAGCATGCTGAGTGACTCCAGCCGGGTCTCCTAATCAACCAAATTGGTCCGGTTGCTAGGGAGGGTAGAGTCACATGGGGTAACCTCCTCGTGGTCGCTATAATGTGGTTCTCATTCTCAGTGGGGCGCGTGGTGAGTCGTGTGTAGATGCCGTGGAGAATAGTGTGATGTCGGTAACGCCCCAACAAGCCATGTGATAAGATGTGTGGGTTGACGGTCTCAGACACGGAGGCAGCTGAGATTCGTCCTCCCAGATTGAGGCGAGTCGCTACATCACCACAAGGACCTAGAGCACATTGGGAAATGGGCATTCCAAATTGGGGAGAAAAGGGGCAGAAAATATATAAAAAATTTGATTTTTAAAATCTTGCAGAGAAAGCAATGCTTTTGGTGACATTTGCCACTCTCCCTGTTTTTCACATGTAGTGCTGGGTCCTTTACGGACGGTAATCCCAGATTTGCACTCAGATGAAAATGAAGAGGAATCGGAGGAGGAGGACGATAATGACATGGACTCAGACTTGGAACGACCGTTACACACGCAAATGACACATCGCCATCGCAGGTGAAAATCTTTGAAAAGCATTATTCCTGTTTTTAATTGGTGCCGACATATAACCGGTGATAAAGTCAATTTTATTTCTTTACTCAAAAAGTTGAAATTAACTTGTAAGATGTAGCAGAGGACGTTGAATATCAGACATAGAGAAAACAAAGCATTAAGCCAATTAAAAAAAAATTAATTGCTGTATACCATGTAGCCTATAAGCTCATAAGGGAATAATGACTGGTGAATGTCTGTCATGTATTTACAGGGTGAGTTTAAGTGATGGCAGCGACAGTGAAAACAGTTCTGCCTCTTCACCACTTCCCCATAATGACCCTCCAACTCTGCTGAAAGCAGCTAATAACCAGGTGAGCTGAAATTACCATTTTCCTCTCAATTATTCCTGTAGTTGTGATTTGGTCTCTCCATCATTGTGTCCTTAAAAAGAATGGAATGATGTCATATTTGAAGAAAAATGACAATGACATGAGAACTAGTGCGTAATAGAATTGCATGAGTGATGGTGAATGTGCACTATATACTGGAATACATAGACCATGGTTGATGTTATCATTTTAATTCATTTTAAATATAATGATACATTTTGCAGATACTAGAAGTAAAGAGTCCCATTAAACAGGCAAAGGTGGACAAAAGTAAAAATATTGATTGTGACAAGGTAAGCAGTTGTATTGTACCGTTTTTATGAAAAAGAGGGTGATTTCTCATATTTACTTTTTTCTTTTTAATTTATTGCATTTGTTACATTTTATTCTGGCTTTGTTTAACTGGTTTTATACTGGTTAATAATGTGGTTAAAATGGTTAATATGGCATATAAATACAAATTAGGGCTGTCAATCGAATATATTTTTAATAGAATTAATTACATGATGTGCCGATAAATTAATCGCATACCACTATTTACTAAAAAGGTAAATTAGAATAATTAAAATATAATGGCCTAATAAATATCAGAATTCAGATCATTCAAATATATTACAAAGTATTGTAGCAATAAACAAGTAAAGCATTTAGACAATAGAAAAGTGACTTTAAAAGTGAAAATGTAATTTTTTTATTTTGCATATCATTGAACATAAACGTCAGGTAGAAGATTTTGGACCATCTCACTTTTGCTGCATCGTATCTAATTACATTTCAGCGCCTAAGACCTGTCGAGTCTCGAGACCCCTTTATTCTGTTGTACTCTGTCCAGCTATCACTGAGCGCAAATGTGCGTCATCTGTGGAAGGCTGTGCTGCCTGTTTGCTGATTTGATGAGGCATGTTGTCTGTACAGCTGGAACTGACTGCCCCCTACTGTATCAAGGTGGTACATCAAATTGTATCAGTCCGATGGTGTAGGATCATTCTACTTGCAGGCTGGGGCATGATTAGTTGCGTACATTATTTTAGCCTGTTATTTTTCATATGATTAATCGCTCTAAATCAATGTGTTAAATTGACAGCCCTAATACAAATGTTTGAAATCATAGTAAAAAGTATAACAAACTGTCGCTCAAACTGATTGTAGTAAAATAAACATATTTCTGCTTTGACCATTTTGAGTAGCAAACCAGAAAATGTTTAGACATTTAGCAAGAGCCTGATTGATCAGTCTGAATGGCATCTCTTTTTCCATTGATTAATGCAATGTCTTTTACCAAAGGCATACCTGGATGAGCTAGTCGAGCTTCACAGGAGACTGATGGCACTACGGGAGAGGCACATATTACAGCAGGTAAAGAATGAGTGAAGTTACAGTCAGAAGATTCCTTTCCTTACGGTTGCAGAGAAGAACACGTGCACCTGAGATGTAGAGTTATATTCCATTAAGACATAATGACCTTTATGAGGGAACAAGAGCCGAGGACCCCCCCCACCAGTGCTTGCCAAATAAATGATTTGTGGCCCATAATTCTTTTGATTATGTTCTTTGAGGCCTATTTGCTTTGACAGAATGGAGAGTAATACTTATTTCGTTCCAAGGGTTTACTGTGCCCTTCTGTTGCAAAGCTCGCCGTGGTTTAGTCTGGACGACAGCCCAAACGAGATCCAAACATTGCAAATGTACATCTTAATCAAGCTAATCCTTAAGAGTTTTGCAAAATGTTCCACTTCCTCAGCCATGAGATATGGCATTGATTAACATCCATGATTTCCCCTTCTCCTTCAAAAACCGCATTCTAGAAAATTAGTTGATGTCATTGATGAGCTTTATTCATTGATAGACTGCCATAAAAATATTTAGTGAGGGATGTCTATGAATCAATCCTTTTCAGTATATTATATGGACATTCGCAACAGCCTTTTGTTTTCCACATCAATATATGAAAAATTAAACAATAGCACTTCCTCACATTTTTTTTACTAGATAGCGTAACGTGTGTTGGAACAGCTGAGTTCTATCTACAATGTCATAGCAGGACATTGTCTCCTGGTCTCCCTGTTTCTGGCCCGCATTCAGGAGTAACTGAAGAAATTCCTTCCATATGCAGGTTTTGCTTTGAAGTGTGAAACGGATCAGGTTTGGTCCCATTACTCCACAGTTTAATCTATGTGGCCTCTATCCGTAATCACTGATGGAGTCCCCTTCTGAACCAGTGAGGGCTGGAACCAATCATAGACAGCCTTGTAAAAGCATCTTCCTTATTACAAGCAGATAGGAGGCATTGTGCAAAGGGGGGTGTCCTCAATGAAGTCTTGTGTATGATGCAAAGAAGAGGAAAATAGCAGGGACATCCACTTATCACTGAGAAATGTGCCCTGTAAAGTTGTATTTAAATCAGTGGCTATACTGCAAAGTCCTGTTTTTTCCTCTGAAACTAAACATAAGTAGGTATTACACAAAAAAACTACTGTAGGTAGGTAAAGTTTGTCAAGGCAACCGTTGATGTTTAAGGTCATTAAAAAAATAATTTTGAAAGAAAGAGAAAAAGAGAAAGAAAACAAGGCGAGTAAGAGAGAGACAGTTAAGGCAGATTAAAGGCCTTGTTTACATTTGAATTTTTGAATTTTGACAGTTGGAGTTTGAATAGTCTTGGCCCCTTTGAACATTCAGTTACTGTAAGTCTGTAAGTGTGTCCCATACCGCAAACTTCTGCACTATTCTAGATCATTTTGTAGTGTAAATAGTGCGAGTAGTATGTTTACACTGAAAATGCAACAAAAAGAAGTGTACTACATGTACCCGGATGATGCACTTTTTCAACCGTCAAAACTGAGAGTGGAATGTTGGACACTTCGTGCACTCAGCGTACGCGGCTTGCCGTACGTAGCGGAAGGGGCAGAGTTACCTAGCTGCATTGCTGGTCTGACAAAATGGTTGTAATGTAAATAAGAAGAATGTAGCAGCTAGTGAACTTCTGTGAAGATGGCACCTTGCATATGTAAGTTGAATGCTTTACCATCACACCGCGCTGTGTGAACATGTACGTTGTTTGAGAGACAAGTGTTGAACTGAGGTTCGCTAATGCGCTGTAGCTAGCGGCAACACGTTGTGTGTGCTTGAAACTTAATTTCCATCAACTGTTAAATGGCGAGTTGCAATAAAAAGTCAAGCGTTCAATTTGGGACAGCACTACACTGTAAAAATTCATACACTACACGATTAAGTGCATAGTAAACTCAGCAAAAAAAGAAATGTCCCTTTTTCAGGACACTTAATTTTAATTAACTTTACAGATCTTTATTGTAAAGGGTTTAAACAATATTTTCAAGCATTTAAGCTTTTTAGGTATTAAGGCATGATTTTCTGTAAAACTGCATTTAAACCGTATGTATTCTGAAAACAAGCCGCACGATTCGAAATATTCATGGCCATTGCACAAATGGTGTGGGACACGTTGTGTGCTGTAGTTTAATTCTCAAGTGTCAAGGGTTTGTTTAAATCTCTTAACCATAAGGATGAGCAATAGTAATAGTCGTGCTTGCATCAGCAAGCATCACTAAATCCTTTCATGTTTGGTGCTTGGCCCATTCATGATCTTTTTTTCTCTCTCTCTCTCTCTGTTCTTCAGATTGTGAACCTCATTGAAGAAACGGGACACTTTCACATCACAAACACAACGTTTGACTTTGATCTCTGCTCTCTGGACAAAACCACAGTTCGGAAGCTGCAAAGCTACCTGGCAACTTCTGGATCATCTTGAAGACTTGTGCAGCTGGCTGCCATGAGGAGGACTATCAGACCTCCTTTTTGTTTTTCTCTTGCATAAAAACTTATAAGGCAATGGAAAAAGTTATTTCATCCAAGAGCTCCTCCGGCCTCTCTGTATGCCTCAGAATTTGACAAAAGATGATGACTTGTGTCTAGAGGTTCTTATGGTCCACACGGACTTCACCCAAAACGCCTTGATAATTCAACATTGCCACAAAAAAACAAACAAATATAATTGTGTATATTGTTATTATGTATGAATGTTTGATAGGTTCTTTGTGACGAATGCATGATTCAACACTGCCTTACCACGTTGTCTATTTATTGAGTATGAGTTTCAAGTGTGTGTGTGTGTGTTAGAGCAAATGATATTAAACTTGTGCAAGCACTTGGGAACAATCATCTCATTGGCATGGTATGGTAATAGAACATCAGAACTTTGGGTCACCAGTTTTTCTCTTAACTCTAAATGTGAAAAAATATCACTGTTTTTATTGATCAGATTTTGGCACTGTTGAAAAATATTATTTTTCATCATTATTGTTGTTCATCATGAAAAATGAATGGTTGCAGAACAAGCTGTACTTTGATGTGAACCTTGAGGACTTTCAGCCCTATTATTCAATGGTTTGCAGATTGTCAGCTAATAATTTCTAGTTCGTGTCAACAGTGAAATGTTGAGATGTCAATAAGTAATGGTATTATGAAAAAGAAGGCAGGATACATCTTGAACAAAAACCAGGGACATCTAATCCAAATGTTTGACTTAAAAAATATTTTATTAGAAAAGTGTATTGTTGAATATTCAATGTTATTTATTTTTGTCTGGGGACCACAAATCCCAAGACTGTTCATTGGTTTCCCCCAAACCAACGGGAGCAAGCCAAGTTCACACTCTTTCATTGTAGCTTGATAGTTCTTTGTTAAACTGAGGAAATCAAAAGTATCGACATTTACTTTTTAGGTCCATTGATTGATGTTTTTTGTTTCTTCTCTTTTTTTTTCCTTTGTAAATAATTCAATTAATTAAGGCCAATGTGAGCAGATTGTGCAGTTGAGCTGTAGCCTACAAACTCTGCATAGAGCAAGAGCAATATCTTTCAATTTCATTATATTTATAATGTTGAATCAGATTAGCCAGTCTGTTGGGCATTTAGATATTTTGGGAGACCTGATGGTGGTGGGGGGAATGAGAGGGCAGACTGAATAATTGACACTGTGTGTAGTGAATACATTTTTCAGGAGAAAAAAAAATGTTTGGAATTTTGTTTTTATTGTTTTTCTGAATGAAATCATGCCTTGTACACTTCATTCTTGTTTATTTCACAGATTAGGTTTCTCAGCCCAAAGAGTTTTTAGTTTAGCTATCATTATATAACGTTTATATTTGTATATAAACTTTATATGTGATAAATCGTTATCTTACCTTTTGTGGAAGGCAATGACCTGCTTCCAATTGAACTTTCTTGATCATAATATCAATTCAAAATTGATTTGATGTTGATGTGCAGTTACTGACGAGTGAATATTTTATCCATGCCATTAAATTTACAGCAAAAATAATTGCTTTTGTTAATGGACCTAAATAGCTGGTGAGAATAGTCACAAGAATCTATACTAAATCAAAAGACAGAAAATTTATATTACTGGAAAAAGAATGGAGAGTTTCATCCAGGTATATTGGATACCATGTTTGTAACTTGTGTAAAAAAGCAAAAAGAAATGAGTGACTATTTGCACTGGGTGTAAATAGCATCTTCCACACAGCGTGGCTATTTTCACTCAAATAGTCTGGTGTAAACAGTGAAATTAAAGACAAACTGCACCTCCAAGTGTTGCTTCAATGGTGTGGTGTGTAAAGATGCCATGGATGTGCTTTTCTCGGACGACCCGGGTTTGATTCCCTGTTTTGCCCCACTTTTTCCCATCCTGTTTTTGGTCTCCACTCATGATATTTCCTTTTATACTACTTATAAAATAATTATCTAGAAAATAATATAGAGGTTGATTTCCTCGCAGTGATTTGGTCACTGTCAAGGATGGGAAACCACCCTGGTCTCCTGGTCCACACTGAGAGAAAAGTTTGATCCATTAACCATGTATTTACTATAGTAATATGTAATCATGTTTTTGGTGGAAGTCATAGTTTTAATGTAAAGTTTTCCATTTAGGCTTATTGCTCTTGTCTTGTGTTTTATAATTCATGTAATTTTTTTCCATTGTCTTTGTTTATTGGTCCCTGTGATTATTAGTTCCAGGTGTTCCTCGTTTTCTCATTTGCCCCTTATGTATATATTCCTTGGTTTTCCTGTGTTCTTTGTCAGCTGTTTTCCTTTCCAATCTGTAGTGTTTGTATTCTTGTTTATTTTTATTCCTTGTCCCCTGTGCTTC
This sequence comes from Moxostoma hubbsi, assembly GCA_032164185.1. NCBI lineage: Eukaryota > Metazoa > Chordata > Actinopteri > Cypriniformes > Catostomidae > Moxostoma > Moxostoma hubbsi. Next base: position 52,540,108 of record JAVLUX010000002.1, read on the forward strand.
TTGTTTTCGGTTGTGTTTCTAGTTCCGTTATTAAAAGGCTGCACTTAGATATGCAATTCTCATCTTTTCACTCCCAGAACATTACAGAGCAACTGATCACAACCCTATGGATCTAGAAGCTATGGAACTGCTCTCTCTAAGGCAAGGAAGCAATACCATCAAGGAATTTAAAAACTCACCCATGTCCTCAATTGGGGAGATGTCACATTCAAGGACATCTACCATTTTGGACTCAAAGAGTCTGTGAAGTACTGCCTGCATGGAGGCAAGTGTGAACTCTCCTTGGTAGAATTCATTGAGGATCACGCTATCCCCCTACACTGTGTGGTTAGACAGTACCCCCCCTGCGGCATCCAGCATTCCCTCACCTGTGACGTGGAGCTTTATGAGGATTAGGGGGAGAGGTCCCAACCTCACTGCTCTCAGCCTTGGTAGATCAGGAGGCCACGCCCCCTACTACAACATGCTAGCTCTTATGGCCACAGAGGCCATTCCCTTGACTGCTGTGTTGCCAGCCACCTTGACCTTGCTGTGTTTTACTTCTGAACCTCCAGTGAAGCCCCAGAGTCTGCAGCAGCCCTGCCCCAGAATCATCTAGTGCTTTGCCCTCTGAGTCCCCTAGTGCCTTGCTCTCTGAGTCCCCAGCTGCTCTGAGTTAAGAGCCTTCTGAGTCCCTAGCTGCTCTGACCACTGAGCCCTCTGAGTCCCCAGATACAATAACCTCTGTATCCCTAGCTGCTCTGAGCCCTCTGAGTCCCTAGCTGCTCTGACCATTGTGCCCTCTGAGTCCTCGGATACATAACCTCTGTGTCCCTAGCTGCTCTGAGCCCTCTGAGTCCCTAGCTGCTCTGACCATTGTGCCCTCTGAGTCCTCGGATACATAACCTCTGTGTCCCTAGCTTCTCTGAGCCCTCTTGAGTCCCCAGCTTCTCTGAACTCTGAGCCCTCTGAGTCCCCAGCTGCTCTGAGTTAAGTGCCCTCTGAGTCCCTAGCTGTTCTGACCACTGTGCCCTCTGAGTCCCCAGATACCATAACCTCTGTGTCCCTAGCTGCTCTGAGCCCTCTGAGTCCCTAGCTGCTCTGACCACTGTGCCCTCTGAGTCCTCGGATACATAACCTCTGTGTCCCTAGCTTCTCTGAGCCCTCTTGAGTCCCCAGCTGCTCTTAACTCTGAGCCCACTGAGTCCCCAGATGCCATAACCTCTGAGACATCTGAACCCTTTAGTCCCCTGTTGCCTGGACCCTGCCTGCCTCTAACGGCCATCCTCTGGGTTCCCATTGGTCATCTGCTGCCTCTCCTTGTCCGCCCTGGTCTCCTTGCTGTAAACTTGGTCCACCCTGGTCTTCGGGCCCTCCACCCACTCCACCCTGCTTTCTTGGTCCATGCTGGTTTCCAGGTCCTCTGCACAGGTCTCCTGGTTCACATTGGTTTCCGGACCCTCCTCCTGGGCCGACCTGTTCCATCTTTCCCCCAGTGGCCTCTCCTGATCTCCCATAGCCCTAAGCTCCTCATGTTCCCCTCCTGTTCACCTCCTGTCCTGTTGCCGGCCGCCTTGACTGCTGCGACACCAGCCGCCTTGACCTTGCTCTGGTCACCCTCTGAACCTCTGCCTCCAGCAGCCCTAACCCAAGAGTCTCCTAGTGCCTTGACTTCTGAACCCTCTGAATCCCCAGCTACCCTGAGCCCTCTGAATCACCCAGATACCCTGAACTCTGAACCCTGTTGCCTAGACCCTGCCAGCCTCTAACAGCCATCTGCCAGGTTTGCAGCAGTCATCTGCTGCCTCGACTGGTCAACCCTGGTCTCCTGGCCATCTGCTTGGTCCGCCCTGGTCACCTGGCCATCCACCTGGTCCACCCTGTTCTCCTGGCCTCCCGCCTGATCTGCCCTTGTCTCCTGGCCATCCGCCTGGTTCGCCCTGGACTTCAGGCCCTCCGCCCATGTCTCCTGGTCCACGTCTATCTCTGGGCCCTCCGCCTACTTCGCCCTGGTCTCCTGGTTCTCAGTGGTCTCCGGACCCTCCACCCTGGTCTCCTGGTTCATGTCGGTCTCCGGGCCTCTCACTCGCTCCATCCTGGTTTCTTGGTCCACACTGGTTTCCAGAACCTCCACCCAGTATGCCCTGGTCTCCTGGTTCATGTCAGTCTCCGGACCCCTCTGCCCACTCCACCTTGGCCACCTGTTTTATCTTGCCCTCCAGCTGCCTCACCTGATCACCCATCGCACTCAGCTCCTCTTGTTCCCCTCCTGTGCTCTCCTAATCTGCTTAATGAAATGTGGAAATTGCAATACATTGTGTTTATTTGGTTGTGTAAGTGTTGAGTACTCTTGCATTTCTTGCAAGTCACTAATTATACACTTGCAAGTCAAATTCAGGTTATAAAAATGAACCCAAGATTAAATGTATCTACAAACTCATTAGTCTATTATTCTTTTGAGAAATAAATGCTATTCTGTGTAATGTTGTCTTAAAAGAAGAAAACCAATGGATCTAGATCCAGGAGAGACAGATGTGAGTGTGTGAGATGTGCTCCGCATGCAATGTCAGTGAACAGTCCGTGCATACAGCAGAATTTCTATCTGCAACAGTGAACAGAAGACTCTGGGATGCTGGCCTTCACAGCAGAGTTTCAAAGAAAAGAAGAAAGAACTCTCTTGCGAAAAAGAAAAGGGTAGAATTATCAAAAGAACAATGAAGATTGGATGATAAAAGATTAGGAAAAAGTATTATGGGTGGATAAATTTACAAGTTTGAGTTGTTGAGCAGTTCTTGGAAAAGCTTGTCCATAAGAAACGGATTGCACAGATTTCATTGCTGCAATGATTGTGTACTAAAGAGAGAGTTTGAAGAGCTGCATTTATTTAAAACTGAAAGCCATTCGTAACAATATAAATGTCCTTACTGTACTTTTTAATACATTTTATGCATCCTCCGTGCATAAAATTACCAGTGTCTTTCAAAATCAATTAAATTAGATAGTTTAAATTATTGACAGTTTTTGTTAAATTAAAGGGACAGTTCACCCAAAAATGTTAATTCTGTCATCATTTCCTTAACCTCTTATTATTCCAAACCCATATGACATTCTTTCTTCTGTGGAATACAAAAGTTTGGCAACTTTCATCTTGGTGAACAGTAACTGAGGTTATCTGTCACTAATATTCTGCTGTTTAAAACATCTCTTTTTGTATTCCATGGAAGAAAGTGATTTGGGTTTGGAAGAGCATGAGGGTGAGTAAATGATGAAAGAATTTTACATTTTTTGTGAATTTAATCCTAATGGTGAATTCCACAAATGCCTGTACTGTTTAACAATGCTGTCCCATTTCAGAATCAGGCTCTACAAAGCCTGTTTTGTTCAGTGATTCACAGAGGCCATGGGATGGGAAGTGTGAGCACATCTCTAACAGGCTTACAGTTAAGCCATTTCACTTAGCACCATTACACACAGTTCATGGGACAGCAGCTGGCTTTGGATCCAGCATCTAGCTCTGGACACTTCTACAGTTGTTCTTAGAGCGTGATGAGGTTTATATGTGAACAAATATTCACAAAACACTCATCACATTGGAAACACACATACTGTAAAATAAAGTGCAACCGAGTTAGTTGTTTCAATGAATACAAGTTTACTTTAATACATTTGTGTTGGGACAACATGCATATTTTCTGTTTGGATAACTGAAACTAGGCAGGGGATTTCTAATTCCCAGCATGCTTTGCATGGGACTCGATAGGCAGAATAAATGTTAAGATTAAGTGTTTTATAATGTGTCTTTGTATAAGATTAATGTAAAGCGGGAGACTTGTTAGTGTTCAGTGTTTTGTTGTGTTAAGATTTAGAAGAATTGATTGTTGGAGTTTTAGGGATTACCATTATGGTAAATAGTGGAGCTTGACCTTACCATTTATCGTTTATTTCACTATGCAATTGATATGAAATTTTGACCTAGTTATTAAACTATAGTCTGTAGTGCTTACCATTGGCATGTAATAAGCTTGCATACATTCATTATCACTAGTCAGCACACAAAGAAACAATAGATGTATTTTAGTGACTTTATTTTGTTGGGTTACAGTACAAATACTGAAGGTTCTCCCTGCCTTCAAAAAGTTTATTTGTTTTGTTACAAAAAATTACGTTTTGTGTCTCTCTAAAAGTATTTCACAGGAAAGGTTGTTCTGTTGTGTGGAAAATACGCAGCTTTTAACAAATTAACTGACTCGCACCACTAATGGACAGTAATTCACCTTTGAACATGTGCACACACACACACACACACACACACACAAACTTGTTCCATGAATTTAATGGATTTTATACAGATCTAACAATAACTTTTATTCCCTAAACCTAACCCTCACAGAAACCTTTTTGCATTTTTACATTTTCAAAAAAACATAGTTTAGTATAAGCCATTTCCCTCATGGGGACTGCTGACTGGGCCCCACAAGGTTGGTGATCTCAGGTTTTATTATGCTTGTGGGAACATTCTTTATGTATTTCTTTTGTGCACACACACAAACACATAAATAAGGAAATAATAAGGAAAAGCGTGACAAAAGAAATATTATTGTAACTTTAATCTCATAACGTTATGACATAATACATGAAAATTTTACTTTATTCTTGTCAAAGGGCTATAATGAGATTATTCTTTAAACATTACAACTGTACTCTCAAAAGCTACGATTTTTGTAACATGGTACTAAAACGCCATCATAAAAAACTAACAAACTTCTTGCAATCTAATGCAATGACTTTTTTTCTGTCTTTTAAGTATACAGGCAATTTTTGGGGGGCACTGTATTTTACACTTAGACAGTTTTAATTTGATATTAGAAGTTTTTTGAGCAGTGTCTCCTATACATTAAGTCCACCACTTCAAATGCTGGACCTGACACAAACAGCATTCAAGTTCATAGTCAGCACTCTTGGACATAGTCTCACACCATAGGCAGTCTGTCTGCATTTTTGCCACACCAGAAGGAAATCATTGTGTCCCGTTCTTCTTTTACCAAAGCCTTCTAATGATGAAGAACAAGGGGATGAAAAAAGGACCACACTACTCTCAGGATCCTGGATTAATTTAAGCCATTTCAGTGTTGGGTGAGTATTCACAGTCAGGACCAGCAGCGGGGCATCCTGTTTGAGGCTCCAAATACCATTTCTTCCTATTAAAAAACAGGAGAGACCTTAGAAATTAGCTCCCACGGAAGACACACGGTAGCTGTACATTTGTCATCATCCTGGCACAAGACCAAGGAACAGCAAAACGGGACAATAGAGCATTTGTGAAGAGCAGTTCAAATGGCATAAACTACGTGATTGAAATGGAAGGTTGGTGAAAAGTCATACAAATCTGAATTTTTCCAGCCTAGAATGTTCTAGTACATGTCAAAAGCCAAAAATTAAGTCATGAATGTAAAACTTTTGTTAATCATCTCTTTGGGACACTGGGACAACTCCCTGTTAAATTTTGAACTGAAGCAACATTTAGGCCAAGGAACAAGAACAGAGCAAATATTTGTCCATCTATTTAATCTGTTTGCTTACTCTGCATGGTCATCATGTTGAGAGTAAGTGATTTAGGCGGGAAATTAATCGAGAGAGAAAACCACAAAAAGCCCCACCACAAAAAGCCCCACCCCCAACTTCCTTTTCTCTGAGTCATTTTATCCGGACAGCCTTTAATCCCCAATTGTGCGCAGATTTGCACACAGTGACAATTATTCAAAGGAATCTTATCATATGTTTTAGCTTAGTCATACCTGGGCCTCTTTTTCAGACTTCTGTTTGGTTTGACCTCTCTGCCAGCTCCTTGTGAAAAATTCTGGGTGGCAGCTATGTCACTGGAAAGCCATACAAATGAGCTTTTTCACGAAAATTAGATCGAGTTATGTAAAGAACAAAAGTAAGCAGACTTCAAAGTGATTGGGACATGAAAAAGGGGCGTATATTCGCTCAAGATTCATGGGAGGATCCGAATATGTAGACAGTTCCCACATGACTGGCTCCCCAGATGACTGAGGATTTGATTATTATTTAATTATTTATTTCTTTATGTATTGCAGCCCATGGTAAGCCCCCAGTGAGAGCTGAGGCCCTTGGAGTTGAGCCCAGCTCCAACCTGCTCTTTCATTGAGCTGGGGGCGGCTTTGTTCTCCATGATGGAAGTTGGGTGTGCCAGTGACCCGTGACCCTCAGACGGCCCACCCGGCTGTGAGAGTGCGCACACACTCTCCTCACACATTCACAAAGCTGCACTTGCTAAATCCTGCTCAAAGGAGTGGACAGGGGGCCCTGAGAGAATAACCAAATATGCTTATACATAGACAATCTGGTACAGACTGGAAGTAGAGGGCTTTCTTCAAAAAGACTGCACAGGTCTTGTAAATGTTTGCTGCCATTCTTGCTTTATCTTTAGTATCTCAGAATATAACATGACACCCAATATAAAAACCATTTATTATGATTTAAGGGAAAGTGTGAGCATTAGATTTGCCTGTTTCCTCACAGCTTACTTAAAGGAATAGTTCACTTAAAAATGAAAATGTTCTCATAATTTACTCACCCTCTTGCCGTCCTAGATGTGGATGACTTTCTCTCTTCTGCTGAACACAGCCAATGACTTTTAGAAGAAGATCTCAGCTCTGTGGGTCCTTACAATGCAAGTGAATGGTGGCCAGAAATCTGATGGACCAAATATCACATAAAGGGAACATAAAAGTAATCCATTCGACTCCAGTGGTTTAATCCTTGTCTTCTGAGGTGATTCAGTCGGTTTTGGGGGATAACAAACCAAAATATAACTCCTTTTTCACTCTACACCTTGCCATTGCAGTCTCTAGGCACGATCATGATTTCAAGCTTGGTTACACTTCTTAATGCTTGAGTGTTAGATGGTGCTATAGAAATTGTAATCAAGAAGTATGTGAAGTGTGACATTTCTGCGTTGAGGGTTCCAGAAGTAAAAAAAGTACAAATCATTAATTTTCTCCATAGGTGAATTTATGTTTGATGATAACATATAAACGTTTAAAGACAGACATACACCGAGCTCCAAGGTTGTTCGTTGATGGTATATGCTTTTGCTGAAGCCATTAGTCTGTGCTTTTTCAATTGAAATAATAATGAAAAAAAAAATCTTGTTTGATAGTGGAATTTGTGGTAAATAACAACGATTCTGCAGAGAAAGATCCACCTATCAGAGAATCGTGGCAGCTCTGCAGTGACCACTTGGGACAGGGCTATGATTTCCAAGGCCTCAACCAACCATCTACTGGGGGCCCCCTTGAGCATTTCACCCTATGATTAGGGTGGGCTGAAACGACTCCATAAAGTATATCTCAATATTTTTCAGCCTGTTGATGATATTCAATATACAGTATATCTCAATAATTGTTTATTTGCTTGGAAATTACATAAAAGTCATTTTAAATCATTAATTGTACAATTCATCCTAACGTCAATTGTTGCAAAGTAGCTTCAAAATGTTAAATTAAATAAAATCTAGTTAAAGATAATGAAGGTATGTTTTTCAGAGGTTTTCACTGAATGAACACAAGGACATCATTTATTTTTTATTTTATTGTGTTTTAAACATGTGTGGGTGAATGAATACAAAAACTTCAATTTCACTCATTAATATTTTGGAATCCAGTTGAATTTATTATTGCCAATTTATTATTGCCCAGTCAAGTTTATTGATATAACATGAAACTGAAACATTATTATTATTTTGAGGATTTGGTTTATACAATAGTATTATCTTTTTGTCCTGTTTTCTTCACCTTGACCTGGAGCTTTTATTTTGGTGGAACACTACTAAGCAGCTTCAAATGTTTGGAGGAACGAATGGGTGAATTTGTAATGTTGTAAATCACCTCAGAGCTGGTTGATTTGGTTCATGGCCAAAAACTCTTTTATGAAAGATTTTATGTAAAAATGAATGAGGAAAATACTTCCGGAACCAAGACTGAGGCTGAAAAGGTGGGCGGGCTTGGTTGCACTCTGTTAGAATCAATCAACTGAACTCAACAATAACTGTTAGCAAAAAAAAAAGAAAAGAAAAAGGAAACAAAACAAAACAAAACCTCCAGAAAACTCCCACTGTCTTCCAGTAGCTGTGCAAACAGAAAGTCCCACCCCAAACTCCCACCACTGGTCGAGCCAGTGTTGTTGTGTTGGACCGGACGAGCAACTCGAACAAACCAAATAATCTTTTAATAAGGCCACAGAGCTGCAATGTAACACCATTGGGTGAAATAAACCTAAATGGCTGACTTACAGTTAAATCAGCATATCAAGCTGGGATATGAGATCGCAGTTATCAAATAAATAGGAAAATGTTTGTTCAGAATTCAATGACATCATGTGGGTACTGTGACAATGAATCTTATAATGCTCTCTGGAAACATTTATGCTGAAAACAATACTACAAATGCTGCATATTGGCAGAAAGTAAGTGTATCAGAGCAGGAGCAGATTTGCTTCATTGTACATTGATAAATTTAATCGAATGCAGAAATGAGGTAATTGCTCATACCCAATATACAGCAAGTAGAAAAAAATAAGGTTCCTTTTAGCTATTGAAAGGATCCAAAAAAGGAACAATCTCTTCGTCTTGGATCCCATCCAAAGCTTTTCTCAGCAAGCTGACAAATGGCATATCTCAAGCTTGCTCTCTCTTTATATTCCCTACAGCACAGAACAACAGATTTGACAGGAAAAAGCTAACCACTGCCAGTTACTCTATTGGGCGGGCTCAGTTCCTAATGAATTGAGGACATCTGTGCTTCAAGCCAGCGATGCATCAGATGAAAGTTGGTGAATTACCACCAAATGGAAGCAATCATTTCTCCAGGAATCTGCTGGAAGGTAAATAATGTAGATGTGATGGACTCTGTCTGTGGCTGTAGTCATATTTCCGTAGCATGAAAGGCTGACGAGGGCAAAACTTACAGAGGATGTTTCAGTTAAGCCAGTTTGACACACGCTATCAATCACTAAAAGCATGTCCGTGGTCAGTTAAGCCTTATCTTCACCCTGACTGTGCTGATAGATTTCATTACAAAGTCAAGCAGCAGCAGCAGAGATTAAAGGAGAAATACGGTGTGATTCAGTCATGTCAGAGGTTGCAAATTCTTGTCAGAGATCAAATCCACACTGCTACTAGAGTGAAATTATTTGCTGTCATGATCTCATTCTATGTCCCTTGTAAAACAATACTCATTCAAGATTCATAAATATGTTATATTAAATGAAATGTCCTAAATGTGTGTTTACCCTTATTATGATGGTTAGTTTTAACAATGTTGATATGGAACCCCCAAAATACTGCTAAAATTCTCTATCATGTGGTTACAATTATGGCTGAAATGCTCCTACAATCCTGATAAAAATCTACATGATCACATGGGAAATCGAAATGTAGCTACCGAAAGTTCATGTACACTAAAATCAGCCTCATACTGCTGAACACTGACAACCGCTATCCCATATCAGACATTTTTGCATCAATATAATGCTAAATAACTAATTATTAAAATGAGAAGCATTTTGGATTTATAAACTTAAAGCAATAGCGCCATATATTTTAAATGAACATTAGATCAATAAATATTCCTCTAATCATAAAAACATTATGGATAGATATTTATCCAAGTGGTCTGGCTCATTGAGAGTTTACAGGTACATACTTTTGGCAATGAACATGAATAAGAACCTGAATTGTGAGGACTAATGTTGATTTAAGAGTGTTCGGTCTCAATCATTAGATCATCGTCACTCTCTGTGATCATGTGAGATATGTAAGATTAAATATAGTGATTTTTAATGGTTATAAACTTGTTCCAAATGTAAGTTTGGGAGGAGCTTTTTTTATCTGGGACTGTCAATCATATGTCTGCTCCTCCACTCTATCTCCACATTTATATTTCATAACACCTATATCAATTATTATTTGAAAATTGTCTCTCTATTTCTTGCTTTAGTTTGATAGTTCAGGGGGGATCCCCGAGCTCAAGCCCAGTCCTGTGCTTGAGCCCCTCCGTTATGGGTAGCCCACCAAATCTGTTTATCTAAATGCGCTCCAAGACAATATGAACAAGTGAATTTGTGAACTGTTTATATGATGTGACTTATCTTGTTACAATAATTAGCCCATCATTTATATTTTCGTCTTTAGCTTATTTTGGAAAATAATTATGAATAAAGATTCTATGACTAATTATTAATCCTATTATTTTGATCCATAAATAGGCCTACCTACTCCAAGGATAAAAGTGTCATTAATATTTTAATTAGCATTAAAACAAAATGTTAAGAAAAAAAAAGTTATAATGAAAAAGAAATTGAGGTCACACGCACAACCCCACCCAGTCCCACAGAGATCGTAGTCTAATTTTCTGAGAAATTCGGGAACTTTGTATTTCAGAACTTCAAATGTTACTGTACCCCTGGGATGAATTGCTTTTGTTGTAGTATTCCTTACATTTTGGGGGAATTTGGATAAAAGCGCTATGAAAATAATAAATGTAAATGTAAATTCTAAGGCAAACAACCCTATTACTATTGCTCATTCTGTACTTAGAGTCTGGTATTTGAGCAAAGCCACAACCATATTTCACTCATGACAACTCTTGCATGTGGGTATGACATATTGACAGTATATTGGTCTTGGAGGACTAGATCTGATATGCTGCTGCTGCAGAGCAAGTACAGAGACTTGCAACTGCTAGAAAATACACAGACATACTGAGTTAAGCATACAGTATGGGCATGTTGCTGCTGCACAATGAGACAAGATGCAAGATATGCAGCATCGAGCATGTATGACATGCTGCGGCACAAATAAACATTAAAAACAATAGCCGTGTAGCAGATCTAGACCTGTGGAGCTGGGGTGGAAGTGGGTTCCAGAGAAAAACTCTTGTTGTGCACTTCAGTGAAACTGGCTTATCTGCACAACTAAACCTAAACTAAACCTAAACAACTAAAACTAAACTAAATGTTAGACAAAAAAAGAGATGCAAGTTGATTGGCTACTGTGATAAGATTGAGTTTGTGGGCAGTGGATGTGTCAGGAGACAATGAAACATGTTCAAGGTCATACTTTATTATAAAATAAAACTAAAGTCTGGTTTTCAGCTTAAATCAAAAACACTCTTTCACTGGTAATAAACATATAGACTCTATAGTAGTCTGTCTCTCTCCTCTTCCACTCTGGCCTCCCTCTGCCATCACTATAATGAGAGATAGGTGTTAGAGTGATTAAAGCCAGGTGACGAAACTTACCGCTTTCCCTCTCCTGCAGACAGGCACTTGACCATGGATGTAACTCATTATGCTACATACATGAAATTATCCCTTGTTGAGAAAAGATGTACTATTGCATTTCTAAGCAATCTGAAATGTACAAATCTAGTTATGTTTACTGTTAGTACTATAGTACTGCTAGAAGTCAAATTAAACATTTACAATGTTGGGATATGGCTCTCCCAAAATGCTACTTAACTTTCCATCGAATGCCATTTGTCAGTTTGAATACCCCCACAAGTCTGTTGAGAACATGGGCTCTGTGACTTGGCACAAAATTATATTTGTCTTTTGTATATCAAAATCTACAAACATGCTGTCAACCCTGCCAAGCCTCGAATAACCAATCACTTCCCTCCTCCGGTGCCTCTGAAAGGCCATGCTTTAATAAATAAATATTGTTTGACAGATCCAGCTAATTACCCAAACACACCAATCTTCATCTGTTTTGATAAGCACACCTTTGCTTGAGATTATAATTAAGAGCAAGGAGACTGTTGCTGTAATGTGGTTGATTGAGAGTGTCACATTATCACACATGGCTAGATATTGGGTCTTGATCTCGGGCTCCTCAGATCTGAAGCTCTGTGCTTCCCAGGCTAGAAAATTGCTGTCATAATATCTTGTTACTAATAGCAGAGAGTTACTGTTTATATATATATATATATATATATATATATATATATATATATATATATATATATATATATTATATATTAACTATTTATATGTTTGGATTGGATTGGTTGATTTCATATTAAAGCCCAAGATGTGATAACCTGTCTCTGTATAAATTGTAGTGATGTAGGGTTCCTAGCAAAGCAAACATCCACAGCTTCATATTTTGGGACTGAAACTAGAAGTACACAATATCAGTTTTACCGATTAATCAGTATCGTTAGATGCTTTTTGGAACTATTGGTTACTGGCCAAAATTCAGTACATTATTTTGTGATTTTGATTAGATCAATCAAATGTTCATAATTGAAGGGAGGGCATGCAAAGACAAATGTGACTATGGAAACATGGGTCTTAAGTGGTCGTCCAGCTCAAGGGGAATGGGAGGGTCGTCAGCTCGATTGTTACATCATCTGTCTTGAGTTGACTGTTGTATTTCTGGCCCTAAAATACTTCCTCCAGAGGCTGCCATGTCTTGCTGTGGGTGGACAACACAGCGGTAGCCTCTTACTTAAACCATCAAGGAGGTCTATGTTCATGCCAGCTGAACAGTCTGGCACGTCAGATTCTCCTTTGCATCCTGGGCAAGTTCCTGCCAATCAGGGCAGTTTATATCCCTGGATGCCTGAATGTGAGAGCAGATTTACTGTCCAGATAGAAAATACCGACGTGGGAGTGGAAATTCCACCCCGAGGTAGTGGAACAAATCTGGGTGAGATTTTACAGGGCAGAAGTGGACTTCTTCGCCTCTCAACAGACAGCGCAATGTCCCCTCTACTTCTCTCTGAGTCACCCAAACCCCCCCCCCCCCCTCCCCGGGTCTGGACGCGATGGCACATACATGGTCCAGAATGCGCCTGTATGCGTTTCCCCCGGTTTCTCTGCTCCCGGGAGTCTTGGCCAGAGTCCGCCAGCAAGGGTCCTGCCTCTTACTTATAGCGCCGCGCTGGACGAACAGGGTATGGTTCTCTGAGATCGTGTCTCTCCTTGACGGCTTGCCTTGGGCGATTACGGACTGGAGGGACCTTCTGTCTCAGGCGCAGTGGACAATATTTCATACCCCAGTTGTGGTACCTTTATGTTTGGCCACTGAATGGTACCAACTGTAGAATGGTTATCGAGACCATTCTATGTGCTTGGGCTCCCTCTACTAGAAGAAGTTATGCCAATAAATGGGGTGTCTTTGAAAGATAGTGCAGTGCACATAATACAGATCCAGTTAACTGCCAGATTACATCAGTTCTGGACTTTCTGCAGGAAAAATTATCAGCAGGCACATGCCCTTCCACTCTCAGGGTTTACGTGGCCACTCTATCTGCCACACCTTGATTGACGGGGTGCTGTTGGGGAGACATCCTCTGCTCACTCACTTCATTCTTGGAGCCATGCGACTGAGACCTCCTGCTAGGACCAGGATCCCTTCATGGGACTTAGCAATAGTCCTTGAGGGTCTGGTTGAGACCCCCTTAGAACCTCTAGAGTCAGCATCTGATAAACTTCTGACTCTCAAGATGGTTTTTCTGATGGTAATTACTTCTCTAAAAAGAATTGGGGATCTACAGGCTCTGTCTGTCTTGCTAGCCTGCTTAGATTTTGCCCCAGGAATGGCTAAAACAATTTTGCACCCTCATCCTGACTACCTGCCTAAGGTTCCTTTCTCGAATGTACATCAGGTCACTCTTGAAGCCTTCTGCTCCCCGCTGTTTACATCGCCGGAAAAGGAAAGACTTCATGGACTGTATCCAGTCCGTGCCCTTCAGACGTATGTCCACCACACTAGCTAGTGGCATAACTATCAGGGCAACTATCCGTTTGCCATGGTGCCGCAACAAAGGGTCAGCTGCCACCAAGCAAACTATGTCACATTGGGTGAGGGACGCTATTGCCCTGGCCTACGAGGCACGTGGTCAAGCTTCACCAGTAGGTATCAGGGCTCACTCTGCAAGAGGAGTTGCCTCCTCTTAAGCCTTGGCTAGAGGTGTCCCTCTGCAGCATGTTTGTGATGAGGCAGGCTTGTTCTCTCTGCACACATTCAAAAAATTTTATAGTTTGGATGTTCATGCCACTCCGTGCTCTTATGTCCTTGAGTCAACATCACAAGCTCATGTCTGAGACCTCTCGCACTCTTGTGAGCACAGCTACACAACCATAAGGGGTCCGGACATCCACAGTGCAGCGGCGTGGGTATTCTCGTTCCCAAAGCGCTAAATCAGCGCATCATCAAAGTGTAGCTTTTTGATAGAGAACGCCTCGCGTTATTTAACTGTAACCCCTGTTCCCTGATAAAAGTGCTGCACTTCATTGCCGCACTGGGATGCCCCAGGACTGCTCTTCAGATACAATACCTGACGATGCACCTGTGACGCATCTATTTATTGCCCTGCTACAGGTGCATCCAATGATGTCACCAGCAGAGGCTATAAATTCTAGTCAATTTCATTGACGTGTTGCACACATATTCACAGCTGGTCACACCTAAAGTTGTTCCCAAAACGCTAAATCAGCGCAGCATCTCGTTACGCTTTTATCAGGGAACAAGGGTTACAGTTAAGTAACCCGAGACGTTCTCTCTGTTGCTGATGTAGGTGCATGCCTTGGACGCGAACTGTCTTCATGTTGTGCTGAGGTTCGGTCCCTTCGGTCTGAGGTGTTGGGTTAGTGTGTGGCCGAACACTCGCCCAGGTAACCTGTCTCGTTTTGTCGGCTGTTGCGTGCATCACGTGGTGTTTGCATCGTGGTGTACGCTCAGGCGTTTTCTAGTGTGAGAATGCATGGCAATGCTTTGTTAGAGTTCCCATGCATTCTCTCGTCTTATCTGTCGTTGGCATGAGTGCATGTTGCCGTATTGTCTTAGCGATATACGCTCGTGCCATTCGGTTGTCTGTGTCTTGTGAGACCATGTGGCCTTGTTTTATTTCTGTATTGCCATGAGCCTCTCAGTCTTGTGTCATACCCCACCTCCTTGTTTGCCTATTATTAGTTAATTTGCCTCACCTGCCCCCTTGTTAACCTGTTTGATTTCTCTCCTTATTTTATCTCCTCGTGTTTGCTGTCCAGTGTCAGTTTATCTTGTTTGTTGGTCCTGTTTTTGTTTTTACCGACCAGTTCCAGTTATACCTTTATTTTTGTGTTAATAAGCCTTATTTTTTAACTCTGCGTTTAGGTCCTGAGCCTCTGCTTATTATCTACTAAACCGTGACACTAGTTTTCAGTAAAAATCCACTATTTGTTGACCTCTAATGGAAACGTGTAATTTTTCACCAATTGGTAACACAGCTCATTAAAGATACTTGGAATATAGTGAAATATTCTAAAACCTGCGTAATGAGTGCTGCCCTACAAAGCCAAAATAGAGTAATTATGCCAACAGAGAAAAATGGCTACATAATTTATTGATTGTCTGACCAAATATGGATTATCACCTGTTCAAACTCTGTTTTCTCAGAATCTGAGCATAGTTGAGCCAAGCCCATCTGTCTTTGGACAGATCATACTCTAAGAGAACCCATTTCAGCCATAACTCAGTTTTGACTAAATGTGTAGCCTTTGCATGGCAGTGCGTTATAGAATGTTCATATCATTACTATAGTGTATTTCAACCAAGTTTCATTCACCTCAGGGGCTCTTTGAATCACAGTTGACAAGATAAGTGGAACCAGTCATGTTCTTTTTGCCATCTCTTAAGAAAGTGGCTGCCATGAATACAAACCGTCTTGATACCATGATTGACATGATAAAACATTTCAAGGTGGTTGTTGGGTAAATGTGTTCAAAGTTTTTATTCAAAAGGAAAACTGGAGGCAAGCAAGCACCAAAGTTGGAAACATGGAGATGGAAGAAGTGTGATGCGAATTATGGAATGTTTTCTGTTAGTGCTGGAATATTTATAGATGGTGTATTGCAATGTTTGTCCTTGCCTTGCAGAATCCACTGTATCTCACTAAAGTTACACTTTGTACAGTAGTTAGCCTGTCCTTTGCAAACATTTATGTTGACTTAGGTCAATGCATACTATGAGGTGTTATATACTGCCTGGCCCCCCAAAAAGTTGCTGTTTGGATTTAAGGCAATGTTATAATCTGTGGTTGCTTCAACTGGTCAGGTTTAGGCTCAGCAAAGTTATGCAGCAATAAAATGATTTCAGCTGAGTACCTGAATGTACCGAATGACCAGGTTATCCCATCAATGTATTTTTTTTCCCCCTGATGGTATGGGCATATTCCAGGATGACAATGCCAAGATTTGTTGGACTCAAATTGTGAAAGAGTGGTTCAGGGAGCACAAGGAATCAATTCATACATGAATTGGCAACCACAGAGTCTTTGGGATGTGCTGGAGAAAACTTTATGGAGTGGTTCGACTCTCCCGTCATCAACACAAGATCTCGGCCAAAAATGAATGCAACTCTGGATGGAAATAAATATTGTGACATTGCACAAGGTTGTCGAAAAAATGCCAAGACTAATGCGTGCCATAATCAAAGCTAAAGGTGGTTCAACTTTTTGAGTATGCAACTTTTTTCCGGCCTGTCAGTGTACATAAATGTTTTATTGCTGTGTTATGTCTTCATTGCCTTTGCACTTGTACTGATATCTTCATATCTTAGTATGTAGGCTATTAGAAATACTGTGTACAGTACTGTATGTATTTCATCCATCTGACTTATTTGACTTTCATAACTTTGCATCAGGGACTAAAAATGTTTCAAGGAACGAAAAACGGCAATGAACGAAGAGGAAGATGGATGGTCACAAGCCATCAAATAAAGCCAAGCTGCTTGCATTTTTGTACAAGGAGTGTCATAAAGTCACACAACAGCAATGTGAAAGACTGGTGGAAAGCATGCAAAGATGTGTTTGAAAATCAGGGTTATTCCACCAAAATTGATTTCTATTGATTCAAAATTAAAACTATTAATATGAACTTGTTTTCTTTGCGTTATTCGATGTCTGAAAACACTGCATCTTTTTTGTTATTTTGACCAGTTGTCATTTTCAGCAAATAAATGCTCTAAATGACAATATTTTTATTTGGAATTTGGGAGAAATGTTGTCAGTACTTTATAGAATAAAAAAAAAATGTTTTTTTACACAAACACATAGTCATAGTCTATCCAGAGAAACTGATAATTTTGCAGTTGTCTCCACAGCAGTAAAGAACAGTATGTGTGTGTGTGTGTGTGTGTGTGTGTGTGTGTGTGTGTGTGTGCGTGCGTGCAGAATTGGGACATTTTTCCAGAGACATTTAAGAGTCTCATCATTGAATGGTTATTGGGTAAATCCCAAGCCTTACAACAATTTCCCAATACTTTTTAATAGTCTTACTGGGGATGAGATTGAGAACTCCAGAGAGCTACTTGAGCTGTTGTATTGACTTTTTATTACTGGGGGAGATTTTTTATGAATCTCAGCATCTTAAGTCTTTTTAAAGGAAAGTGAATGATTGAATGTATGCGGCCCATTACTGTAAATAAAATCTTGCTCCAGCTTGCTAGCTTACACATTGAACTTCTCTCACAAATATTGTGGCATGAATGACTTACATCACCTCAAAAGTGTTTTGTGCTTTCATTTCTATTTGCAGACATAATGTAAAATAAACATTCAATAATTTATCATTTCAGTGGCTCACATGTGTGACAAGAGATTTGTGTGGGCTACTGCAAGCCCACAAATAAGATCTGCAAACACTTAAGACCTTAAAAAAAATAATCCCTTTCTAATGACAATCTCCCACAAAACAAATGTTTGGGACAACGATAACGGCACAAGGAAAGTAAGCAATCAAGTCAGGACCTGTAGCCACCATCCTCCACACCTGCGCTACAGTTTCACTCAGCCTGAACCTGAGCCAATCTGTCCCTGTCACTCAGAAAAATAACTATAGTGTGTCCTCAGACCTTTTAACTTTCTTGCCCTGAGTGAGTTCCATCGATTCTTATAAAAATTGCTGACTGTGACAAATTTGCAGTGGTTCTTAGCACAAGGAGACTCATACTGGTACAGCCTATTCATTTGAGAAATCATGTAAATTGTTCCAAAGCCACACCCCAAAATATCAGTACTTTTTCAAACCAAGAGCTTGCTTTTAGCCGATACACAGCTGTCTGTGATATTTGGAGCTTCAAATAATCACCATCCACTTGCATTTTAAGGACCTACTGAGCTACGATAAATTTCAAATGTGTTCAGCTGAAGATAGAAAGACATACACACCTGGGATATCATGAGGGTGAGTAAATGATGAGAGAATTTTCATTTTTGGATGAACTATTTCTTTATTAACAGAAAACTAAATGGTCCCAAAGTATCATAAGCTTCAATAGTACACTGGCAGCCAAATGTTGGGAATAATGTACAGATTTTGCTCTTATGGAAAGAAATTGGTACTTTTATTCACCAAAGTGGCATTCAACTGATCACGATGTAGAGTCAGGACATAAATAACGTGAAAAATTACTATTATAATTTGAAAATCCTCCATGTGCAGCAATGACAGATTTGCAGATCCTTGGCATTCTAGCTGTCAGTTTGTCCAGATACTCAGGTGACATTTCACCCCACACTTCCTGTAGCACTTGCCATAGATGTGTCTGTCTTGTCTTCTCTTCTCACCTTACAGTCTAGCTGATCCCACAAAACCTCAATGGGGTTAAGATCCATAACACTCTTTTCCAGTTATCTGTTGTCCAACGTCTGTTTCTTTGCCCACTTGAACCTTTTCTTTTTGTATTACTGTTTCAAAAGTGGCTTTTGAATTGTTCCCATAAGGCCTCCTGAGTCTTCTCTTTACTGTTGTACATGAAACTGGTGTTGAGCGGGTAGAATTCAATGAAGCTGTCAGCGGAGGACATGTGAGGCGTCTATTTCTCAAACTAGAGACTCTGATGTACTTATCCTCTTGTTTAGTTGTACATCTGGTCTTCCACATCTCTTTCTGTCCTTGTTAGAGACAGTTGTCCTTTGTCTTTGAAGACTGTAGTGAACACCTTTGTATGAAATCTTCAGTTTTCTGGCAGTTTCAAGCACTGTATAGCCTTCATTGCTCAAAACAATGATTGTCTGATGAGTTTCTAGAGAAAGCTGTTTCTTTTTTGCCATTTTTTAACTAATATTGACCTTAAGACCTGCCAATCTATTGCATACTGTGGCAACTCAAAAACAAACACAAAGACACAGTTTTCAACTGTGTTTGATATAATGGCAAGTGATTTTCATGTAACAAATGATACATTTGTCATGATTCCTCAAGGATAAGGTGTTGGAGTGATGGGGGCTGGAAATATGGTCTGACTGATTTGATCAGAAATAACTTTTTCAAATAGTGATGGTGTTATTTATTACATCAGTAATGTCCTGACTATACTTTGTGATCAGCTGAATGTCACTTTGGTGAATTAAAGTAATAAGTTCCTTCTGAAGCAGCAAAATCTGTATATTATTCCAACTTTTTGTCCACCAGTCTATAAGAAAATGATTGCAAAGGATTAGGAACTATTTGTTATTCCACTCATAATGCATAGTTATTGCAGTATCCACTGGTGTTAAATATCAATAATCACCAGATGATGGCCCTTACCGCTTCCTCTCTCCCCAGTGACAGACACATGACCATGTCCCACTCCACATATTATAATATTGTAGTAACCATGAAAGTACTATGCATGACCTTTTTTTTTATTTATTTAAATGTCTTTTTTTTTGCAGAAAAAATAAGTGTGTAGGAATCATGTAGTAACCATAACTCTAACCATGATTTTTTTACGTAGCCCATACAGTACTGTAGTCTCCATATAGTAACCATGGTTTTACTATAGTAATATTGTAGTAAACATAGTTATTTTTGTGGTTACAGTGGTTTTACTACAAAAAAAAAAACATGGTTAGACTGTCACTGATCTATAGTATAGATAAAGTATAAAGATTAGTATAAAGTATTAATGTAAAACCTTGATTAATTTTCATAAAGTTCAACAAAACAGAAGTCTAATAATTAAATATTCTGCCAATAAAAGTACAAAAAAAATGGACTTAAATCAATATTTTAATTTGATAACATTTTCTCCCGAGAATTTGCATAACAAAAATTTTAAATACATAAAATAATTTAATAGAGGTATCGGTATTGGTAGGGGAAGATTGTGGAATACAATCCCGGTGGTAAAATGACTCCCCCTCGACCTTAACTTTTTCTCTTGACCATATGTAATGGTATCCAGTACATGATAGCTGTACAGTGTAAACCTCACTCTCCTGTCCTTAAGAGGCACACTAGCTAGAGCCATGTCTTTATAGCCTCTGTGCAAGTGCGTCTGCTTCCCATGACACTAAATCTCATCTCAACACCTTTATTGAATAGCTGTGCTCCTCTTAATCTTGATATTTCATCTGAATATCAACATTTCTGAGATTTATTCCATTCAAACAGTTTTGAGGTCAATGGTTCTACTTTTTTGTCATTGGAAAAAAGTGATCTGTGACATTCTATTATGTTGGATATTAAAATGTTTTATGTCTATTTGTTAATGGGGGATCTGTGCACAGTAAAGTATTTATATTTCTGGAGTAAAGAATATTGTTTTTATTTTGAAGTGTAAAGCTAAAGTTAGACCCTTCGGGTAACATGCCCCCCTCAGAACTGGGGCAGAAGGATGTTTCTTGTGTCATTATTGTTTAATTTAATAATTAGTATAACTTATGGGGTTATTGTTAAATACTTCCATGCATTAGATATACATTTCAAACATACTGTTCATGTATTAGATGTAGATTTTAAACTTCTCTATTCCTTATAGCCTAATAGGTTAATTGAGTGGAATTCAATCTAAATTAATAGTATTGCTATTATGGCATGCCTTCAATTAAAAATATGAGTGTCTATATACAGGTATGTATATATTCATAGGCCTGTACAGTATATAATTCATAGAACTTTTACCTTTCAGATTAATCTCTTTGATTGGGATTCTCTTCTATTATTTAGTTATTCAATTCTTCCACAAAATTGTGAAAATGAACACTTTTATAAAATATTTTATTTCATATTTTACTTTAAAAATAAAAATAAATGACTAAGAATGATATCAGATGTATTTTATACATGGCCCCAGGTGGTGGGGGGGTCTTCTTGCCCCAGCAGTGGGGTAAGATGGCCTTTTTCATAATTTTTACTTTTTTGCTATGAAAACTAAATAAGCAAATGTTTCTATTTATTTCCCTTGATAATATATAGGATGATGTATCATTACCCTCTACATGCTAAACATATTTCCATATATGTTACAATTTAAAAGTAAATGCATAAATTTCATACTTGCTATCGGATTGAATAGAAAATAAGCAGTATTGTCCATCCCTGTTACAGTTGTTTAAGGAAACAATGTTGTACAATGTTAATACAGTATGTGCACAACAAAAAGCTCGACACTTTTTAAAATCCTTAATGTTCGACTGCCCTCTGGTGGTGAAAAGAGAATAATACTTGGTCCACTAATATCAAATATTGTGCCCTGTAAAAAAATACAAAAAATAAAAAATGTTCTCTGTAATGAAAACTAAATGTCCACTTAGAACTGCAACCATGAATGTATGGATGTTGGCTAATTTTAAGAAACTGAAAGAGTATCAGGCCTACGCTGCAGGAGAGAATCCAACTGGGATAGCCAGTCATCCACATGCTGCTTTGATCACAAATATGTATATAAATGATTGTATCACACGCACACACACACACACGCACACACACACACACACACACACACACGTGAAGAAGTAAATTAAGAAAATCATTTATTAGGGTACAACGGGGCTAAAGGCACACCTTATGGAAAATCAGCTTTTTTTCTGGTCACAAAATGTATCAATAATGGAAAAGATATGTATTTTTATTGATTATAGTTGGAGCAACATAATTTGTGTGAAAATAAAAAACAACAGAAGGTTCTTTTAAAAAAAGGTGGCGAGGGGGCCTTTTACCCTGACTTCAGATAAAAGGCCACCAGGGGGTTTATAGTGATTTCATGTTAATACACTGTCAAATCTAAGGGTTAATATTACTTAAAAGCATGTAAAATGATTGCCTTAAAATCTAAGTAAATGTACTTATTTGGCACTAAATGTACTTCTATCAGGAAGACTCACAGACTTGAGTGAGATTTGAGATGACATTTATTTGATGAATATAAAACAGAAAGTAATATCTCTCTTTGGCGTAGTCTTTCTGGTGGTTTGAAGAATTTGTACTCGGAACCGTCATATCCTGCTAGAGATAGGAGGCAGGGGTGAGGAGCCTACACCCATGCAGGATGAGACTCAACTGTGGTGGTAGGGTGGTGGAGGTTCCCGTGTTAGCACACTGAAACAACAATGTGATAGATTGTGAGCAGACTTAAATAAAGCAATTGGTTACATGTGATTGGCTGGGAATTACCCAGCTAATGGTGCGATGATTTACAGCTGTTAGTCTTCCCGCTAGAACTACGCTGCGCTTAAATTTACTTGTCTCAAGTAAAGGTATCTAGGAATAGTCCACTTCTCTTGAGCCAAATAAGTATACAGTATTTCCTTGATTTTTAAGGCAATTGATTTCCTACATTTTTTTAAGTAAAGTCAACTTATTACATTTTACAGTGTATAGGGAAAGTAGTTATAAAAAAAACTTGTCACTAATACAAATAATTTTGAGACAGCAGCTGATTTGAGAAATAAATTAATATAATGCTTATTCAAAATAACCACTTTAGAAAAGGGTCCACCATTTCCTGTTCATTTCAAATAAATTTGACATTTTATAATATCTCAAGTATTCAATAAACTAATTAGGTTTATGAAGAGAAGAACAATCAAATAGATTTTGTACATTCTTTAAAACATAATTAATAAACAAAACAGTGATCTGATGACAAAATAAGTGGCAAAATATTTATACCGGTCCATATTTTTTTGTTAAATTTAGTATTGTATCGGCCAAAACTTTTCATATGGTTGTATCCCTAATTATCTAGTAAATATTTTGCCTACTGTAACAGGCTGGCAACAACTGGATGTAGAGACGATGACGTGCAAAAACCCAAGTGCAGTTTATTTACATGAAGAAACATTAATCCAAACATTGCCAAACATTAATCCAAATGTGAGAACAAACATAGACATGAACGACTTGACTAAACTTGGCTTGGCTTGGCTATAAACTTGACATGGAACACTGCACACCAACAATGATACAGTCACTAAACTTGACCATGGACAATGGCAAACATGAGGGTAAATACTTGGACTTGGAAGAACACATGACTGTGATAACCAATGAACACACAGAACTCTAAACAAGATAACAAGACTTCTAACAAGCTAATGAAACAATGAACCAATGGGGACAAGACACCAGAACATGGGAAACACATGACAAGATCACATGACAATGAAACAGGAATATATATATATATTTATAAATATACTGTACATATATATATATATATATTTCTACTTTACATTTATGAACACTTTTTGTTTCTTTTTATGACATTTTTGAAAACCCCAGCTGTATATGATACCTGGTTTTTGCAATGGTCTAAACCCTTGTTTATAGAGTTTGTCTGGAACTGTATAATAGATCACTGATTGCACTTTTAAAATCTATGTAAATTTACTTCTGCATGCCTTACATGCCAAATTACTCTATTCCATATAATAGAGATGTAACTGCAATCACATGTATCATATAGTTTATTACTGGGCAAGAAGTCTCTGTCTTTTATAATTAATAGCATCCATATGAAAAAGGCAGGCTTCAACAAATCCCTGTCCCCTCTACACTTACACAGACACCATACTGTTTGAGGCCCAAATTAAGCATTAGCACAATGTACAGCAAGACTGTAATGTTTTTCATCCTTAATCATTTTACAGGCAGTATGTGAGCTATAGGCATTAACCAAAGTTGACCCTTAATACTGTAAATTTAGTTTAGGGACCTCCAAATAAACAGTAAACAGCTGCCAAAAAGTTGTGAAATGTGACTCTGAAAACAAGTCCAATCCATCGTCTTTACTATCACATCGCAGACACATTCTGTGGCATTCGCTCAAAGCAGCTAATCACAGAATAGAGTTTCTGTGCAAACAAAGTCTTGGCTGCAACCCTGACTTAATATAGTTCTGCAGACAACCAGCGCATTCTGGCAGGGAGGCTAATATACCAAGAGTTGACTGGTTAAAACCATTGCTCACATGTGAAGGGGGCCACTGACTGGACATTAGGGTGGTCCAAATTTAAACTGAGTTGTTAAGGTGATTGCTTGGCCAGTCTCAGTAATTTGGTAGTGAACAACAAATGTCTCGGTTACTAACGTAACCTCCGTTCCCTGATGGAGGGAACAAGACGTTGTGTCGATGAGTTGACACTAGGGGTCGCTCCTGCGGAGCCCAGACATCTCTGATCTTGAGAAAAGGCCAATGAGAATTGGCGTGTGGAATTTGCATGCCACTCCCCTGGACATACAAGTATAAAAGGAGTGACGCTGCAAATACACATCAGGTATCGCACTGAGGAGCCGAGCCAAAGACCCGGCACTTTCAGAGGTTGGTTCAGTGTTGTGGCCGGAGGGACACAACGTCTCGTTCCCTCCATCAGGGAACGAAGGTTACGTTAGTAACCGAGACATTCCCGTCTGTCACTCACTCGACACAGTGTCAATGAGTTCACACTAGGGGTCCCAATGGAAAACGCCACAAGAGCTGAACCAAGTTACGCAGACTGGCGGTGCGAGATGGGCAGACCTCTGTGTGCCTCGTAGCCAGCGCAGCAAGCCGTCACATAACTACCCCAACACACTGGCAGCCATGAAGCGCTCCCCTGCACCTGGGGGAACAGCTAACTGCTCAGAAGTTAGGGGCCTTCTCTCTATTATTCTCCCCTGTGAAAGGAACGAAATAGTTCGGCTGGGGGCCAAATATATGGTCCAAGCTGGGGGGGTGGGGGGTGGGGGGTTGGTTTAGGTGGATACACACACGGTCTTACCGTTTAGGAGCGGAAGCACATCGTGTGGAGCGGCGTCATGGTAGATCTGGTAGACTACCCAAGGGGGGAGGAGTTGGTTACTACAAACACGGAGACTCAGGGCAGAGGGCCCTCTGTCCAAGGAAGATGCGGTTTACCGGCAGGGAAACCATTTTGGAGACTTCCGGTTTAAGCATGGCGTGAGTAGATGCACGTGAGTGTAGCTCCCGACCTCTTTCGTTCATTTAGTCATTATTTTTTCGATATTTATTCACTACAATCGATTATCTGGCACCTGATATTACTTGAAATAACGGTGGAGCAAAAATGACAAGTAGAAAGCAACTTCGGAATAAAACTGGCGACAAAGATGGTGAAGCTTCGAGCAATACCGACGATATGGCGCCATCCCCTGAGGGCTTAACGGCTTTACCTGAAGATCTCGAAAGGCTTCGGTCAGTGCTCCTTTCTGATATGACGCAAGTAGTTCACTCTCTTTTAAAAACAGAACTGGCTGGTGCACTGTCACCTGTGAACGCGACATTGGAACAAGTTAAATCATATTACGAAGCTCATGACGAACGACTTCACGAGGTTGAAGATGGACTAAATGACTACAGTGATAGGCTGGTGAATGTCGAGGCATCAATGGATGCGCTACTGAAAGAGAACATATCACTGAAGGAAAAGCTGGACGACCTCGAAAATCGCTCACGGAGATCTAATATGAGAGTTGTGGGCATCCCCGAAAAGTTGGAAGGACAAGACCCGATTAAATTTATGACTGATTTTTTTGAGGAAGTACTGGGGAAAGAATTCTTCACAAGTCCTCTTGTTCTTTCTCGTGCCCATCGAGTCGGACCCAACCCAACCAACGATGCAAGGGCCAATCAGACCAAACCCAGAGTGTTTCTGGTTCTTTTTCACTACTTCCAGGACAAGCACCGCATCCTCAGATTCAGGAAGCAACAGCGAGAGTTGCTCTTTCGCGGTCGCCGGGTGTTTTTCCACGAGGATTTCAGCGCTGAGCTGGGGAAAAAGCGAGCGGCATTCAAAGATGTGAAGTCTCGGCTCTACGAAAAGGGAGTCAGATTTGGTCTCTTGTACCCTGCAAGGCTCCGGGTTACTCACGAAGGGAAAACACACTTGTTCAGCACGCCAGAAAAAGCCAACGAGTTCTACCATTCGAATTGGGGTGAAGAATAATGTGCAAAGACATTCCTTTTGCCCCCCCGGGTAAGGAGAGAGGAAGAGGAGGGAGAGGGAAGGGGAAGGGAGGAGGAACATATGGTTCTATAGACTTTAATTAAAAAGATTCATACCGTAACTATGTTCCAACCCGAGGTTGCGCTGGACTTACGGTTATAAAATCGTACATTCCTTTTCTCCTTTTTTCACCTTTTTTCTTTTTCCGGCTGGATAGCATAGAATTTTTTGACACCGTTTTGATCCTAGTTTTATAAGGGGGCTGCACTTACATTGTATATGACTTAATTTGTTGGTTCGCATTCTTGGAAGTTTTTCGTTGTTTTATCTGCGATCATCCTCAGTTGGGGAATTAGATCTAGGGAAACCTTTTTGCAGGATATACCTCACACAGGGTTGCCGAAGGGGACAACCAGCAAATGTGGAGCACTTACCTCAGTACGGGGGCCTAGTGACGCCCGTACCGGGGCGGCAGCGAGCCTCTCCGAAGACTCGCCGGCCGCTAGGCTAGGGAAGAAAAATGTCCAGGGTTCACACTTCCTGCGATCGCAACTGGGGAAAGAGTGCACGTCTTCGCCTCAAGGGAGGTGAAAGGCGCTATGCACAAGTGATACACCCGGACAGCTGACCTGAACTTACCTATTTGTGTCACCTGATAACACACAGGACGAAACTCGCTCAACCCTGAGGTTAGAGAACCTCGCAAAGGTGCTAGGTGTTGCCCAACCTGCGGCTCTACATATGTCTGTTAGAGAGGCTCCGTGGGACAACGCCCAAGAAGCCGCAATGCCCCTGGTAGAATGGGCTTGTAGGCCAGCAGGGAGCGGCACATGCTGGGAGTGGTATGCCACTGTGATATCATCGATCAGTTCGCTAACAGAGAACGCCTGCAGGTCCCCTACCCTCTTGATGGAGGTGAGCGCCATCAGGAGGGCGGTCTTCAGAGAGAGCACCTTTAGCTCTGCTGACTCAAGGGGCTTGAAGGGAGCTCCCCGAAGGCCCCGAAGGACCATAGAGTGGTCCCACGAGGGAACGAGGCACGGCCTGGGGGGTTTAACCTCCTCGCGCCCCTCAGGAACCTGATGACCAAATCGTGCTTCCCTAAATACTTACCTTCCACAACATCGTAATGTGCTAATATAGCGGCTACATACACCTTCAAGGTAGAGGGTGACAGCTGGCCCTCCAACTTTTCCTGCAGAAAGGAAAGCACTGATCCAACTGCACATCTCTGGGGGACTTCACCATGGGAAGAACACCACTGAGCGAACAGACGCCACTTCAGGATGAAAAGGCACCTCATTGAGGGGGCTCTTGCCTGAGTGATCGTGTTTACCATCGCGGGTGGTAGGCCACATAAGTCTACCGCATCCCATCCAAGGGCCAGACGTGGAGATTCCAGAGGTCTGGTCACGGATGCCAGATGGTGCCCCGTCCCTGAGAAAGAAGGTCCTTCCTCAGGGGAATTCACCAGGGGGGGGGGGGCTGTCACAAGGAGAGTGAGGTTCGAGAACCAAATCCGGGAGGGCCAATAAGGGGCCACTAAGAGGACCTGCTCCCCGTCCTCCCTGACTTTGCACAACATCTGTGCAAGTAGGCTCACTGGGGGAAACGCATACTTGCGAAGCCCTGGGGGCCAGCTGTGTGCCAAGGCATCTGTGCAGGAGGGGTCTACCTGCGCTTGGCCGAATCGACTCCAGATCAGCTGAACCACCTGGGGGTGGAGCCTCCACTCTCCCCTGGATGTAACCTGCCGCCACAGTGCGTCCACTGTGCTGTTGAGGTAGCCTGGGATGTGAGTGGCTTGCAGCGACTTGACATGCGGCGAGAGCGTAGACCGCCTTGGTGGTTGATATACGCCGCCGCGGCTGTGTTGTCCATCCGGAGCAAAACGTGCTTGCCCCAGATCAATGGCAAAAGCCTCCTCAGGGCAAGTAGTACTGCCAGCAACTAGAGGCAGTTGATGTGCCAATGCAGTCGCGGGCCAGCTGCATACAGTGCCCCAGCCCCTTTGGGAGGCATCTGTCGTAACCACAACATGCCTGGAGACCTGGCCTAGGGAAACTCCTGCCTGTAAGAATGCTAGGTCTGACCAGGGGCTGAGAGAGCGGCAACAAGCCTGCGTGACGAGGAAGCGGTGTGTGCCGTGGTGCCATGCTCGTCTCTCAACTGGTCAGTAGCCAGTGCTGGAGTGGTCTCATATGCATCAACCCAAGTGGTGTGACCATTGCTGATGATGCCACCTGCCCCAGGAGCCTCTGAAAGGATTTCAGTGGGACCAACGTGTTCCGTCTGAACGTATGCAGACAGCTCAGCACTGACTGAGACCGAGTCCAACTCCATACCAAGAAAAGAGATGCTCTGAACTGGGATGAGCTTGCTCTTTTCCCAGTTGACCTGAACAGCAGGTCCCTGTGAGCACACAACATGTCTCGCGAGTGAGCTAATATTAGCCAGTCGTCGAGATAGTTGAGGATACGGATGTCTGCTTCCCTCAGTGGGGCAAGGGCTGCCTCTGTGACCTTCGTGAAGGCGCGAGGGGACAGGGACAAGCCGAAGGGGAGGACTTTGTACTGATATGCCTGAACCTCAAAAGCAAACCAGAGAAAGGGTCTGTACCTGCTAAGGAGAACCGGTGGCCAGCGTTCGTGATAACGACGGCCGGGGAGACCATAAATAGAGCCCGGGGGCTGAGGAAACTGCTCTTTTTTTGAAAATGTGGGTTATGTGACTAAATAAAATTAAAAAGCAAATAAGGATTCTCCACCCGCCCCTCCAGCAGGGGAGTGAGTGGTCTGCTTACCAGCTCCCGTAGTGCAGTTTCCTGAGTCCCGGGGCTGCCCATCTCAGGGGCGCTTCGAAGCCTTCTTGGGGTTCTTGGTGGCCGTCCTGCGGGTAGCTCCATCTTGGGGCCAGCCCCGAGGGGCGGGCTGTGGCGGGGATGGTGTTGGTGTTGGTGCTGGCACTGCTGGGTGATGAGCAAACGGGGTGCAGGGTCTGTGGCTCCGCCTGGGCAGGATGTGCTGTATAGCCTCCATCTGCTTCCTCACCGTTGAGAACTGGTGGGCGAAGTCTCCAACGGTGTTGCCAAACAGCCCAACCTGGGAAATGGGGGTGTCAAGGAAACGTACCTTGTCAGCCTCTCAGGAAACGTACCTTGTCATCGACTTGACCAGGTTAATCCAGAGGTGGTGCTTCTGGACCAGCAAGGTGGACATCGCCTGCCCGGAGTGTGAAGTCGGTCGCCGAGCAAAGCTCCTGCATTAGACCCGGGTCAGTACTACCCTCGTGTAGTTCTCTTGGCTTGGTGCACCTGCAGGAGTGCTATGGCATGCAAGGCGGAGGCGGCGTGCCCAGTGGCGCTGTAGGCTTTAGCCGTCAGAGACGACGTCAGCCTACAGGCCCTGGACAGGAGCCTCATAATGTCGAATGAGTGACAGACGGGGAACCAGGATGACTATATTTCCTTTTTTTTTTCTTTTTTTTTTTAAAAAAGGGAAAAATACCATAATAAATAATATGTAAGGGATAATGTGTTAATTTTACAAATGCAGATAACAACTTACAGTATTGCATAACTATGCAGGAGTACACAGTTTATCACCCATTATACGCAAATCCCTGAATGCAGAATGTCACGATTGACCACTGAGAATCAACTATTCCAGACAGCCGTGTAATAAGTGAATAGAACCATTCTCAAAACCAGAAAAGGTTACGTTAGAGACATTAAGATAATATAATGTAATTCTTTTTACACCTAACTAGAATTGTAAGTCTGAAGGCCTCAAAGGAATCTTTGCAACTGACACTTCAATTCAGCCAAACAGCTATTTTGGGGGTCTTCCTAGTTTCACCCACACCACTCTCATTTCATCTCAGATGTGGCAATCTCAAGAAAATGACTGAAGTTGTAATAACCATTTACATAGTAAAGAACTGCTAATTATTATTTTCTCTTCAACACACTGTCTATTCAGCAAACATACTGAATGCATACTGTACAGTTTCTTACATGGACTGAAAGGACTAAAAAAAGCCAGATAAACTTGCATTGACCTTCAACTGTTCAGCTGTCCCACAGACAATTTTTTTCCTTACCGTAGAAATGTATCAGACATTAATTGGCTGAACAATCTGGAAAGCCCCTGACATGGCTCTGAACAAGGCCAAAGATAAGTGATAAATGACTGCGTACAGATGGTAGAATACTTAGGATGGGTTTCAGGGTTATCAGTGAGATACTGCATCTAAGATCACAGGAAATGAACTCAATGTATAAGTGCTGCGGGTGCTGAAATCTACCTTAACACAGCTTCTGTAATTGAGTGAGTCTTACGACCATTAAGAGGTGACCATTTTAAAAGGAGGTTTTATCCTGTATATTTAAAGAAGACTGAAAAGGCAAGTCCTAACAGACCATTAAAAGCACCTCCAGTAGATTAAGACACTGCAATCCAATCATAGGAATTAATGATTCACAGCTGTGTACACTGCCGAATACAATGATAAAAAATGAATCAAGCTAAATTGGCTGAGAATGTAAACTTTATTTGCGTGTCTCTAACTAATCAAGCCTAAACTGTGTGAACTGCTTGTGAGATGATTAAAAGATGACGTGATTTATCACCTGTTGGAATAATACGGCCACTGAATGTAATTATATCTGACCATGCTTGGTTGATAGGAGCCGTTTAAATAGTACATTAAAATGACCCTGTTTGTGGCTGTCTAGCATACATATGTGTGTGTGTGTGTGTGTGTGTGTGTGTGTGTGTGTGTGTGTGTGTGTGTGTGTGTGTGTGTGTTTATCCACATGTGAGTATTTGGGGTAAAAATACCTGAAGCAAAAAAATAAAAAATTATAAAAACAAAATTGGAAAGAATGTGTGGAAATAAATTAAAGAGAAAACTACATTTTGCAAACATAAGACACTGCTATAACTCAATCACCATAGCACCATAGTGAAGAGATCTGAAAAAATATCACAACATAGCAGCTGATATTCAGTTGGCAAAGAAGGGTCTTCAATATTGCAAACTAGGTCAGTTGACAGAGTCAGACTCAGTCAGTCTTGTCAGTCTTCACATTCAGCCTACAGCTGCTGCTGACATGCAATATAATATGATATGTCTAAAACATTTGTTAGTCTTTTCAGGTCTCCAGTAGTTTAACTGTACAGCATGTACAGTACTGTATAAATACAACACATCATGATCCTTTACAATGGTATGTTTGACAGATAAAGTGGAATATTAAACTTAATTTACTATTGAGTAGATAATGATATGCGGTATGGGAATTTACCCTTATGTCAGTCCAAACCCATGTGACTTCCTTTCTAATGCAGATGTTTTAATAAATATTGCAGTCAGTCTTTTCAATACAATGAAAGTCCACTGTGTCTCACTTTAAATCTTAAATAAAAAGGTAGTGCAGGCTTAAAGTTGTGTTCAGTTTAATTCACAAGAGTGGAGCTGCAGGATTTTTATTTGGGACAAGCCTAATATTTTGTTTTCAAGCTAAGTTTATAATTTTCAATACAAGTTCCATAAAATAATTTCAAATATGCTATGTTCCATGCACATATGAGCAGTGTGATTCATTACACATTTCGTTGCAGTTTCCCAATGAAATGTCCAGTTGGGTGCGCCAAAAGCGAGTAAAATAGTGTCGCAATTAGACAAGGTTTTAAAGGTTTTAATGAGCAATATAATGATATATATATATATATTTATATGTATTATCATAAATCTCTTGAAACAAAACCAACAAAGCAAACAAATATTTGTAGTGTAACCTCTGTATGTGACCTTTAAAGCTTGCATTTGCATGTCAATGGCAAAAAAAAAAAAGTCAGAAAATACAATGCACATGAACACAGGTAATGGGAGAAACAAACCCTGAGTCTCTATTTGCACATTACCCACACTAAATATTATGTGACAAGCATAAAATATCAGCCCAAGGAGAATTTGTCATAAAAATGTGATTTTTATGGAAGTAGGTAGGTGAGTACAGCAGGAGGACTGAAAGGTGTGAAATGTAGTATACATTTTTTTTTAAAGTGTCAGAACTTTTTATTTTTATTTTATGTTGTTGTATTTTATTTTTATGGCATTTATTAACTGTCTGTCTATCTATCTATCTATCTATCTATCTATCTATCTATCTATCTATCTATCTATCTATCTGTCTGTCGTCTATCTATCTATCTATCTATCTATCTATCTATCTATCTGTCTGTCTGTCTGTCTATCTATCTCTCTGTCTCTCTGTCTGTCTGTCTGTCGTCTATCTATCTATCTATCTATCTATCTATCTATCTATCTATCTATCTATCTATCTATCTGTTTCATATCTATCTATCTATCTATCTATCTATCTATCTATCTATCTGTTTCATATCTATCTATCTATCTATCTATCTGTCTGTCTGTCTATCTATCTGTTTCATATCTATCTATCTATCTATCTATCTATCTATCTATCTATCTGTCTGTCTGTCTATCTATCCGTTTCATATCTATCTATCTATCTATCTATCTATCTATCTATCTATCTATCTATCTATCTATCTATCTATCTATCTATCTGTCTGTCTGTCTATCTATCTGTTTCATATCTATCTATCTATCTATCTATCTATCTGTCTGTCTGTCTGTCTGTCTGTCTATCTATCTATCTGTTTCATATCTATCTATCTATCTATCTATCTATCTGTCTGTCTGTCTGTCTGTCTATCTATCTATCTATCTCTCTATCTCTCTGTTTGTCGTCTATCTATCTATCTATCTGTCTGTCTGTCTGTCTGTCTGTCTGTCTGTCTGTCTGTCTGTCTATCTATCTATCTATCTGTTTCATATCTATCTATCTATCTATCTATCTATCTATCTATCTATGTTTCATATCTATCTATCTATCTATCTATCTATCTATCTATCTATCTATCTATCTATCTATCTGTCTGTCTATCTATCTGTTTCATATCTATCTATCTATCTGTCTGTCTATCTTTCTGTTTCATATCTATCTATCTATCTATCTATCTATCTATCTATCTATCTATCTATCTATCTATCTATCTATCTATCTATCTATCTATCTGTCTGTCTATCTATTTGTTTCATATCTATCTATCTATCTATCTGTCTGTCTGTCTGTCTGTCTGTCTGTCTGTCTATCTATCTATCTATCTATCTGTCTGTCTGTCTGTCTATCTATCTATCTCTCTATCTCTCTGTCTGTCTGTCTGTCTGTCTGTCGTCTATCTATCTATCTATCTATTTATCTATCTATCTATCAATCTATCTATCTATCTATCTGTCTGTCTGTCTGTCTGTCTATCTATATATCTATCTGTTTCATATCTAGCTATCTATCTGTCTATCTATCTGTTTCATATCTATCTATCTATTTATCTATCTATCTATCTATCTATCTGTTTCATATCTATCTATCTATCTATCTATCTATCTATCTGTTTCATATCTATCTATCTATCTATCTATCTATCTATCTATCTATCTATCTATCTATCTATCTATCTGTTTCATATCTATCTATCTATCTATCTATCTATCTATCTATCTATCTATCTGTCAGTCTGTCTGTCTGTCTGTCTGTCTGTCTGTCTGTCTGTCTGTCTATCTATCTATCTATCTATCTATCTGTAGTTTACAGTGAGGCACTTACAATGGATGTCAATGGGGTCCAAACCTTAAACGTTCAAATACTCACTGTTTCAAAAGTATTGCCACAAGACGTAAACAATATGCATGTAAACATGATTTCAGTATGATAAAAGTGCTGTTCTTTTCTGTGTAAATGTATAGACCATTTTACAACAACCGTGCCCCATTCATTGCCCCGAACATTGTCCCCAGTAACTTACATTGTAATGCCTCACTGTAACCTACATTTTTGCTTTCTCAAAGAAAAGGAGGGTTGAGTCAAAACTATTTTTGTGGTTATTAACATTATGCCAGAAATAGCACGTACAGCGGCGTGTTAATGATATGATATA
The DNA here is from genome assembly GCA_032164185.1 of Moxostoma hubbsi. NCBI lineage: Eukaryota > Metazoa > Chordata > Actinopteri > Cypriniformes > Catostomidae > Moxostoma > Moxostoma hubbsi. The sequence goes on from JAVLUX010000002.1 coordinate 52,574,336, forward strand.
TTTTACATATCCTGATTATTAAAAGGGGGGTTAAATGGGAGGGCAGGCCTCCCCAAACCCCTAATTTTCACCCTGCTTCAGAGTCAAATGATGCAGTTTCTTTTGCAAAGGAGCTGTCCACGTCTCTAGTGCTGATCTTGCTCCAAAAACAGATGTTTTACGCATGAAAATGTTTTACACAGAACGAGGGGATTCAAACATAGGATGTTTTGTTAGGAGGCTATAAAAATACTTATAGTGTAAATATAAGCTACAAAATAATATTCCACTATTTACGTTGGCTGAGCACCACATTCAACTGTATTCATCATTGCCACATGAGCTCTCAATAAAACTCTTATGCTGTTGACAGAACAGAAACCCTCCCATATATTTGGCATACTGTAACTTTCCAGTTAGAGTGTCAGTTAGAGTGTCAGCCTTTCCTTACTCCATCACATGATTGATTATATGACTGAGACATATTTCTTAGGTTAAGGCGGTGACGCGTCAAAGGCGCACATTGTAGAGCGAGAAGCGTACGGAGGATAATTTTTAGCGCAATTTCCGTGGAGTCGGCCTTGCCTGCGGTAGGTCACCAAATAGCCGTTTTCGTATGTCGTCAGCGGCTCCAAATTTGCAGTAATATGCATTTTAAGTGTCAGTTTGTGTGCAGATAAACATCTGACATCGTATTTTTACAAAATTATCTCCAACATTGCCTCGTAGAATGTCAGCGTTGTTGTTTCGGACATTACTGATATTAAAGTGAGAATAGCATTTGCGCACCTAGCGCACAAGGAGGTTGCGGACATGTGCCTGTCTCCGCAGGCGCGCCTGTAAAATAATGGGCTCAAGTATGCCACAGTAACAACTGTGGGTGAGGAAGGCAGCGCAGAGCCACAAAATCACTAGGATTGGACAACAGGGAAAGCAGTAGGGATTCCTGGAGACTGGTGTTTCTCCTAAAAAGCATGAGCTTGTAGAACTACAGCTTGATCACCAACAAAGCCAATGGCAGCATTGGAGAAACCCCTCATTTACCGAGAAGACCCTGATTCGTTCAAGAATTTGCTTTCCAACAGGGATTTGCACTTGACAGCTACACAGGAAGAGACGAATTATGTGGATTTGAATGACTTGCTAGAATTGAAATTAGACGATACAAAAACAGTAAAAGTGACATTGTCTGGCGACGTAAGCCAAATGGCAATTATTAAAAGTATCAGTGGCATGAGAGATTCAAACGCGCAACTCCAAGGCGAGGGTAACCGGGGGTCCTCCAGTCCGTTCACTGACCAAATCAGGCACGCCAAACTAGAGGAGCATATAGAAAAGTCCAGCTCCTTTGAGAGCATCTTCGGAAGCACCTCGGATCAACAAAAACGAAACGGACTATACCGAATCCTCTGCTGAGAAGACTGAGCGAGACCCCCAATCGGAGAGCGCACAAGAAAAGTTGGAGACACAAAGCGCAGGCGAAAACACTGAGAAATACGAAGTTTATCTGAGCAGCAAAGGTGAGTCGGACGATGAGGTTACAGTGGTGCTTTCCGACCATGGCGCGCCAGAAATCCACGAAGATGAGTCTCATTATATCACAACCCACGAAATCCAACTTTTGGAGTTGGACCATGATGTGGATTACGACTTTGAGACGGGATCCAGCTGGGGTATCGAAGACGATCAACAGGTGTACTCCTTTGTCGATTACGCGTCTTTTGAAAGTGATGGAGCGATGTGCGCAAAAGACGCAGGTATGAAAAGCAATCAGGCGCAGTCGAACACGAGCGGAGCAGTGGTCAGCAGTAAGCCTGAAAGCAATCTCTGTGACACGGACTAATGTGCCAGCTCAGATGAAAGCCTGTCAAAAAAACTAAATACAGCCGGGCAGATTCACTTGTCAATCAAAGCCACTTCCCGTGCTCGAAATGAGCCATGTAACATCCAAGATCTTGGCTAACAAGTCTTGAAAGGGACAGATGCAAAGACAGACAAGGTGTGCGATAACGCCGAATGTTTCATTGCTGTGCCCGGGCGCCTGCACTTTGGCAGAAATCTGAAAAGCAAGGACGCGAACGAGTATTCCAGCGGTGCTTCCAGCGCGGTGAGCGAGCTGGATGACGCCGATAAAGAAGTGCGTAACCTCACTGCCAGAGCGTTTAAAAGTTTGGCATACCCATATTTCGATGCAATTTATTTCAGTACCTCTAGTAAGTCCTCCGCATCAGAGCATGGCCTGGGAATAAACAGATGGTCAACGTTTGTTGACCTCAAGTATAACAATGTGAACACGTCCAAGGGGCGAGATCAAAACGTACAAGCTCACAAAGACACCACATCTAATGTCCATTTTGCCGAAAAGAGAGATGGTAAGGGGATAACGGGGTTGACATTGACAAGTATGAGAGCGCCCCCAGTTGAGATATTTGCTTTGAACGGCAATTTAGTTGGCCACAAAAACGCATCATCAACGACAAAAAAGATCGAGCTCATGGAGAAGTTTGCCCAGGGGTCATTAAGACTGACCGAAACATTCAATTTTCGATACAATGTCAAATCCGGCCAGCCTGGAAACGAAAGGCGCGCAAAATTTGCGCGTAATGCTGGAGGATCACGTTCCACAGATGAAGTTACAGACACCTTGCCAAGCGCTCAGGGGTGTGAGGCCAGCAAGCCACCCTGCAATTCATGGGAAACCATGGAAGACGCGCACAAGAAAGCAACACTCGCATCGAGTCTCCTAAAAAATGTCATTTCCAAGAAAATGCAGTTTGAGCAGGAGCGCAAAATGGAGAGGGGCGAGATATGCGAGACCCACCACGCGCCCTCTCCGTGTTTTGTTTCGCACGAACATGAAGCGCAGAAGGAGAAAGTGACAACGAAAAATTCCAAAGGGCTACTCAAGCAAAGCTCGAAATTCTCCGAGGCGGACTCGGACCTCACTTTCGTTTGCGTGGATGAATTTGGGCATATAGTGCACAGCAATTCAAGCGATGCCAAAGACGACAGTCGCAAGGAAGAGGCTTCTACTAGAGTATCAGAAACGAATTTAGAGACGGCGAATGAAGCAGCGTTCGATGCTAAAAAAGGAGCATTCGAAGCATCCAAAAGCACGCTGCTTCGAAGCCAAAATAGCGCATTCAGATCCTGGAGGGACGGTGAGCTAGGGTTTCAAAAGGAACATAAAAACGAGAAAACTCCTGAAGGGAAACTGTCACCGACTGACCGGTGTCCGAGGGAAACGAACGTATACATCGATCCGGCGACGAGCAAGCATACTAAAATGTCACATTTGTTTGTGCCAAGTATCCAACTTCCGTCCGGTGAGAGGGAACCGAGGAATCCGCCGCCGATTAGAAGTTATTCCATGCGCAACGAAGGAGGTATGAGAATGCGCTCAAACACCCTATATGTCACAGATACCACGCGCAGCGCTGTCACATCTAAGTCACCAGAAATTAAAATAAGTTTGCGGAGCGTAAGGGATAACAAAAGTGACCCGTTCAATATCGCAAAGCTGCTGACTCCCAATATAGGCTGTAATGCCGCGAGCCTGACAAAGACAGCTGATGACACCAGATGCCAAGCGCTCTCCGCAGCGTTTAAGGGCGAGTCTTCTGACAAAGTCCCTCACTTCATAGTCAGAGACGTTAGAGATAACAGGGGTAAGCTACAGACACCTATTCACCAGGTTAGAGACGTGCGTAAATTGGTGAAGAGTTCTTACCACTTTGTGGCTTTAGATAGTAACGAAAACAAGTGTAACAAGGGGACCCCAGACAGACAGCACAAGATATTAAAGCAGAGCCCATATCTGAACTCGGCCTCTCTCTCGCCCATAGTCATTAAATGCCAGTCCGTGAATACAAATAGCAATACGAAGCAAGCCGGAAATTTAATAGACCCTGCAAAGCGAAGATTTCCAGAGGATATATTTGAGTCCGACAACTCATCTCCTCAGGTTCCTGTGGAGGGCCCCACAAAAGGGAGCACGCCAATCCAGAAACAAGTTAACAGATTTCCTTTAGGTAACTCAAAGCAAGAGGTGCCAACAGGATTGAAAATTGAGACAAGCACCATTAGACAAGACAAAACGTGTGACACGAGCGAGAGTATATCCGAACCCAAGATGGCCAACCAGGCTGCTTTGGAGAAATTGCAAGCAGCTGTCAAAACAATGGAGCAGTTGTATGTTTTTGACAAGAATGAATGGAAGAGAAAATCAGACCCACGACCAATAACAGATAGCCACGTGCTTTCGCTTATTGCCAGAGAAGTACATGGGGATGCTATTGAGGAGCTGGAAAGTGGTTGTTCGTTTCCCACAACAAGCATGGAGACGTTTGTGGGACGAGATTCAATCCCTGAAAAAATCTCTGCAGGGCCTCCATCAACCCATATTGAGATCCCAGCTAAAAAAGAGGAAAAGGATCTAACAACGTTACTGAAAACCCCTATCACCCAGGATGAGAGAACCGTCCTTAAAGCGCTCACGCAGCTAACAGGAACGCCCTGTGGGAACATATCTCTGAGTCACAGTCAGAAACCTTTAGCCACAAGTTCCACAAAGTCACCAAAATCAAATGTTTCATTGCCAGTATCGCTTAGTTCCAAGGGTGTGATGCCAAAATCTTCAAAACTACCTGAGGTATCTCAGGTGAAACAAGTGATGGAGGACAGGAAGAGGCCAAATGGTAGTGAGGCAGAGTTCGCCCCTTTACGGTTCACTGCCACTGCAGATGCAGAGAACTACCTTACCATACCCGTGAAGCCTCTCGCCACTTCCGCCTTCAAGCCAACAGCGGCTGCACTAGGGAAAACGGCAGTTTATGGGATCCCAGCCACAGGAGGTAAAACCCTAACTGCCAGCCCAGCACCTTACCTCGCTCACAAAGAGAGCCATCAATCCCTCAAACGATCAACTATTGTTATGGAGACACGGCCCCCAGATACACCTACTGCCACTATTTACCACACACCCCTGCCTTTTGCAATGCAAGCTGCTCAGCCTCAAGTCATTTGCTTCTCCCCTACAGTTCAACATTCCCCAGTCCCTACTGAGCACTTACATCCGACCCAAAGAAAGATGCTCTTGGACCCCACCACAGGTAATTACTACCTGGTGGACACTCCAGTCCAGCCGGCCACCAGACGTCTCTTTGACCCAGAGACTGGGCAGTATGTGGACATCCCTATGCAACAGCAGCCTCCCATGACCCCCGTCCCCCTGCCAATATCCCCCCTTGCCCTCGGTCCAGGAGCATATGGCCATACCTACATGTTTTACCCGGGATACATGCCAACTACAGTGATCCCCACCAGCACCATTCAGTCCCAGCTCTCTATGCAGTCAGAAGCAGATGATGGGGATCGATCCCATTCACACATGGGACAGCAGGAGGATGGTGCTTACATGGAGAGTCCTTATTATCTTCCATCTGGGAAGTCATTACAAACCACCTCTATGGCTCAACACGTCACCACCAGCAAGGTAGCCAGCAGCAATCAGCCTGTCATTAGCATCACCTCCCAGCAAGGGCCCAGGATCATCGCACCCCCCTCCTTTGATGGCACCACCATGAGCTTTGTGGTGGAGCATAGGTAAAGCCCCAATCACCTACAGTGTAAGTACGATGATTTTATATTAACATTGATATTTGCATGCATAGCGACCAATGCAAATCAAACAAATTATAATTTTGAATGAGATGGTTGTATAAGTTTTTAAAAGTGTCGTTTGTTAGGTTGATCATAATATGCTGAAGTACACTCAAAAACAATAATTTAAAGATTTATGCATTTCAATTTCATAATTTCTTGAAACTGAAGTAATGGTTTGAGTAATGAGTAATGTTTTATGTAAAAACAAATTAAAAAATTATAAACATTTTAAGTTTTATTAATTTTATTGTGTTAAACATTACACAATTCAATTAGATGTAATTATGAAACTGAAAGGCATACATCTTAAAAATAGGCTCATATACACTGTGTGTATATATATATATATATATATATATATATATATATATATATAAAGGTCATACATTTTCCATTTTAATTTCTTAGAAAACAAAATCAATATATATTTTTTTTTATTGAATATTGAAAATGTACAACCTTACAAATAATGCCAGAGGACACTTTAAAATGCTGTTTTGGGGAAAATATTGCCTTATAAAATAAATGCACAAAAAAAATGCCCATGCCCTTATTTAAATAAAACTCTGTTGCAATGAAGCTCTCAAACTCTGTAAGGTACTGTAGTAAAATACATAATATTTCCAGTGTAAAACAATAGGCTACATATCTCAGTCTGATTTACATTACATACCATCTTCCATCAGACCTCAGAAATGATGCTCAGAAAGTATATCAGTGTTTGGAATTTAGAAATGACTGTTTTAGCTCAGCAAGTAAATGTGTATCTTAACACAAATGCAAGGAGGTCTGATAATCTGGGTCATTTAAAATGGCCATAATCTAAAGCACTAGTTGTCAAACAGTCAACTTATTTCAGAAACTTTAGGTCTTGGACCAAACTGCTTGGATCATACTCCTGACAGCCTGACATCATGAACTTTACATGACCGTGGCAAATATTTTTTCCAAATGAAATTACGTGCCAAATTACACATTTCACTGTAGTTTCCCAGTGAAATGTCCAGCGGGGGGCGCCAATAGCGAGTAATATTGTGTTGCAATCAGACAAGGTTTTTAAGGTGAATAATAAATGGAGGTTTTAATCAGTAAAACATTCCTCCCAAACTTAAAACTAACTTTAATGCTTTTATAATGGTCTCACGTGTCAGCTTACAGGTTTGGTCCGAGTTCAAAGTATAAAACTCTATGAGGTGAGATACCGTGGAAGCTAATCACATTGGAATAAGTGTGTAAATGTAGGTGTCTGTAATATAAGCATTTAAATGTATAGTTTTTCTAATGATGAGTTAGAGTAAACGCGTTTCAACATTATAACAAAGCTGTGTATGAGTGATAATGTGAAAAATAAAAAATAAATTTAGTCATAATCAGTAGTGCCTCAAGTGTTTATTTCACAAGGAAACTGTGACAAAATTCAAACAGGGTGTGTCAAAATACAAAAATTTTGTTATAATAATGTTCATTCTATGAGGTTAGGTTGCATGCTGATGAACTCAAATGACTTTTCTTCAATTGTCAGCAGTGATTAGATGATTAATATGTAAGAATTCCCCCCCCCCCCCGACCACTTGGAGAGGACTAATGGTGGCAAAAGTGCCTTATTTATTGGCCTTTTTACATTTTTCAGCTGTAAACTAATAGATGGCCACTTACACTGGAGAAACAAAACCATTACATCTATTGCCACTGTTGTTTATGGGTTATTTATAATTTTTTTGAAGCTGCAAGCTAGTAGTCTCATGCTATTTTGGACTGTTGGGTTTGGAGGGTATGTGTGGGTGGGGAAAAATATTATAATCACAGTCTTGGGGGCCTGGGCAGCTCAGCGAGTATTGACGCTGATCACCAACACTGGAGTTGCTAGTTCAAATCCAGGGTGTGCTGAGTGACTCCAGTCAGGTCACCTAAGCAACCGGTTGCAAGGGAGGGTAGAGTCACATGGGGTAACCTCCTCGTGGTTGCGATTAGGGGCTCTCGCTCTCAATGGGGCGCGTGGTAAGGTATGCAAAAAAATCACAGTCTAGCATTCATGATCCAATCAAATCCCGATGGATAAAGTTATGTGTCACTTTGCATTATTTCCTGCTAAATTTTCAGTTTCAGCTGGAAATATGTGGTATTACTGAAGTTAGATGCTTTGCAAATGTTATTTCATGCTGTCTTTAAAGTTTTGTATTTGTGATACACCTCATCTCAGTTATATATTTAAACCAAGGAGTCATTGCACGATTTGCACTGAAACCAATGTGACTGTTTGAAACGATTCATGAAACAGAATTAGAAAACCTAGTGTAAAAATATCCAAACGTTGTTGTGGACAACAAATGCTGTAATTGATGTATACATATATGACATTTATAATACATATGACACCAACCTGCCCTAATAAAAATGTGACAACGTGACTCACTCTGACTTTCATGAAAAATACCTTTCTCCCAAAAACACATTTAAAGGGATAGTTATCGCAAAATGAAAAATTCTCTCATCATTTACACTTGGCTTTCCATCTTCTGCAGAACATGAGCAAAGATTTTTAAAAGAAAATTCAGCTCTGTAGGTCCATACAAAGCAAGTGAATGGTGACCAGAGCTTTTAAGCTCCAAAAAAACAAATAAAGGCAGTATTAAAGCAATCCATAACTCCAGTGGTTAAATCCATGAAGAGATAGTAGTGGGTGAGAAAGAGATCAATATTTAAGTAATTTTTTACTATAAATCTCTGCTCTCACTTTCACTTCCACATTCTTCTATTGCATTCTTTTTGTATATCTGCTCAAGGCTGGTCAAGGTGGAGATTTATAGTAAAAAAATGGCTTATACATTGATCGGGTTTCTCGCCCACATATATTATATCGCTTCAGAAGACATGGATTGAACCACTGGAGTATTACTTTTATGCTGCCTTTTTATGCTTTTTGGAGCTTCAAATTTCTGGTCAACATTTACTTTTAACAATTAACATTTTATCTACAAAGCTGAGATAAATCATTGAAAAATCTACATTGGATTCTGCAGAAGAAAAAAAAAGCCATACACATCTGGGATGGCAAGAGCGTGATAAATGAGGAGAGATTTTTCATTTTTAAGTGAACTATTCCTTTTGGTAAACATCTGCTTTTAGAATATAGTTAACCCTAGCCATACTGTAAACCAGTGTGGTTTGATTGTGTTCACATAATGCTATAACAAAAATATGATGATAGTGAAATTTACCAAAAACATTCTAATTTAATAAGGTTTTAATCTATAGGTGTTTGAAACCAATATATAAAACATCTGCTATAATTACATATAAATACATTTGCACAATTGGAGTTTTGACTCTGAGATATAGCCCTTGTGAAAACTTACCTGTGTGACAACTATCCCCGGTCTCGCTTATATAATGTATGTATGAAATCTGCTCCCATTCATATAACAGAATCATTATCAAATACTTCACAACTGAATTGAGTCCTTAAGCTACTGTATATCTGTGATATGATACATAATGTGATATGATGATAAGATCCATATAGAGCAGAGCGTGGCACAGCTTCTGCACACACTTCATGGGCAGAAGGGAAGAGGCGTGGCATTGTTGGCATAGTCGTGGGAGGAGAGAAAGGTTAGCCAGTTTGTGGCATGTGTTTGTGCTGATACAGTGTTGGGACAGCTGCTGCTGGAAATCAAGGATCCACCTAAGACGTTTAGGGCACAGAGGGGTCACCTTTTTATAGGACAACCTTATGTTAAATGGAAAGACCCAGAGGCGGGCCAAACCTTGGCTGAGGGTTCTTATATAAACAAATTGGTGGACATGCCCTCAGGCTGCACAGGGAGTAATGTTAGACGCTTGAACTGCAAACTTTTAGTGACCAATAATCAAGCTAAGAGCACTCAATGGACGGTTCACGATCATGCTTGATTTTGGGTATGACCTGAATAAATATCCTGTTAACTGATGACTGACAGTTGAAAAATATGTATTTATGAAATGTACATGTTCTCAGTTTCTAATGTTATTCTTGTTTTGTTTTTTACACAGAAGCCAAAAGTCATCACCTTCTCACTGATTTGGTGTCCGGTTTGTTCCATTTTTCCTAAACTGTCTTTTGGAATCATGATCTCCTTCATCACAAACAGTCATCAGGATTATGAAATCACCCACTGTTCTCCCATTATTAATTGTGGCTCTTTGTTTTGCCCCACTGCTTATCCCACTTGTTTCATTTTGTGTTGTACAATGGATTGTCTGCCTTTAAATCATTATGAAAGTGGTTGGAAATTTTCAGAGGGTAGCTAAAACCATCTGCAAATAGATTATTGTAAATAAATAAATAACTTTCAGCACCTTCAGAAATTGTTAATATACAGTATGTTATGATTCAGTTAAAAAAGTACAAAAAATAAATAAATTAAATATATTTGTGGAACATGATTTTTTCACGAAAATTATTTTATTTCAGTATAAATAATATTTAAAACTATTCTTACATAAATTGTCCCATTGAATTGAATGCCACAGTGTATGTGCGACTGCATGCTTGTGTTTCATGAATAATGTCCATTAACTGGTAATTAGTAATAATTGTACTGCATGTGTTTGGAACAACATTTATAGGTGAACTATTCCATTTAACTTAAAGGGCTAGTTCACCCAAAAATGAAAATTCTCTCACCATTTACTCACCCTCATCTATCCCAGATGTGTATGACTTTCATTCATCTGCAGAACACAAAGATTTTTAGAAGAATATCTCAGCTCTTTGGGTCCGTACAATGCATGTGAATGGTGATCAGACATTTGTAGCTTCAAAAATCTCATAAAGGAAACATATAATTAATCCATAAACCTCCAGTGTTTTAATCCATGTCTTCAGAAGCGATATAATAGGTATAGGTGAGAAACAGATAAAAATGTAAGTCATTTTTCCCTCTAAATCTAACTCCATTTTCACTTTTACTTGTCATATGTCACGTGAGGTGCCTGTTTAGTTTAATATTCACATCTGAAAGTGATAGTTAAAGTGGAGATTTAGAGTCAAAAAAGGATTTAAATATTGTTTCTCTCACACACACTCCTATCATATGACTTCTGAAGACATGGATTTAACCACTGGAGTCTTATGGATTACTTCTGTTTCCTTTATGTGATATTTGGAGCAACACATTTTCTGGTCACCATTCACTTGCATTGTATTGACCTACAGACCTGAAATATTTCCTCTAAAAATATTTTTTTGTGTTCTGCAGAAGAAAGAAAGTCATACACATCTGGGATGGCACGAGGGTGCGTAAATGATGTGTGAAACTTGATTTTGGATGAACTATTCCTTTAAGAGTTTTGGTCTGTTCCTGGCACATAGTATCCTATGGCTTCGGATGACTCGATACAGTGGGTGATATGCATTTTATGGTGCTTTGATGTGATATTGGAGCTTGTCAGTCAGTGACAAATTCGCAATCTTTTCATCCCCCATCTTTGTGTTTCATGGAGAAAAATACAAACATACGTTACTGGTAAGGAACGATTCAAGGGAGCATTAATAATGACAGAAATTCTATTTTTCTATCATCTTTATTCTCATCATTCTTATGGATATTTCTCAATTTTTCCTCTAGATGGTATCATTGCCCTTGTCATCATACGCAATTAACTGTGACCACCAGCACAGGCTTCATACAAAAAATGAAGTATTTTAATTAAACAAGAACAGGGAATTGATAGGTATGATACGAGGTACTCGATTAACAGCCCTTACAATACTTAAATCAATTCGTTTTTCTCTCTATAATTTTTTTCATAGTACATCTTGATTCAAATAAGAATTCTGTATTCAAAAGGAGCTTTTTATGTGTCAACATCCATTTTTCAATGTTCAATTTTCAAAGTGCTTCATTGAAATGACTAGTTCGCAATATTGGCACAGCCCAATACAAATATCAATAATAGTTTTAAGTGATATTAAAGAAATTAAAAAATAAACCAGTAGCAGGCAACATACAGCACACTGGCCGATATGCACATCACAGAGACCTCTCTTTATATTTATAATGAATATAATATAATTATAGTTCGATTTATAATATAACAACTGTCTTTTTCAGCACAAATATGTTCTTCTGGAACACTTTTCCATTGAACACATTAAAGTGCCTGAGGCTTTAACTGTTTTCAGGAGGGAGAACAGGTTTACAGTTTTGGTGCTCCCTCACCTTTAGGCAAAGAATGTAACCAGATGCAGTTCAGGTTAGATTAAAGATCAATAACATTTAGCCATTTCATACACATACTAATTCCAGAGATGCGACCACACTCGCATATTTAATCAGACATGCCATGAATATGATTCTAGGATTCTAGGAAACAGTTAAATGAGATCCCAGAACATGAACTTCAGATCTGTATATGTCTTACAGGGGCAGGTTTATAATAATTATAATTATAATTATAATTATAATTGGGAACTATTTGAAAACTCTTGTTTGAATCTAAAAACAAACAAACAAACAAAAATAATTTAGGGTGCTCTGGGATTGGTTCCAGATTCTAGCAAATATTGGAATACTGTACACATTTTTTTTATTGCATTCCTATAGGATTATTTCCCTTTATGATAAATGTATATAGCTTAAAAGATAAACTCAAACGGTCATTAAAGATGCATGAAAATCCCCAACGATTACGCAATTGCTCAATATTAAACAGGTAGCAAGATTAAATCTGCAGATTGGGAAGAAACACGCGGATTAAAAACGGGAATGTTGAGTTCTGCAGTGCGCGTAACAACATGTGCGCGACTGCGCAAATGAGAGTTTTCCAACAGGTGTCTTTAAGAAATTCCCTCTCTCCGAGCAAATTCAAACAAACGTCAGAGGGACAGTGCTAAAACTTTTTATTAGGGCTTGAAATGAGAAGAAAACACTTTTTACTGCACCGAAAGTAGTTTGTGCGCTCTTTTGAAGATTTACGCATGGAGGAAACACCTTCTGTTGGCTGATATCGTTTGCTATAGACTATATGGATACCAGATGAACGAATAGCTATAGTTGATATGTTGATTCGTAACTAAGTAAGCTTTGTCGTTTTGTGATGCTTTGGATTTTATGACCCTCGTCATATGGGAATCTCCTCTTCTATGACTATTGACATCTATGACTGACTTCTTTGGGAATATTAGCCAATGCTTGACCTGGACACTGTTTTAGTATTTTGATAATGATCATCATTTTGAAATCTCCAAATTGATAAATTGGGCTGAGGTGAAAAGTCGCACACTGAACTGGATGACGATGAAGACAGTTTCGTTAATTATTGCTGTTTTGATCATTTGGAATTCAGGTGAGTTATTTTATTGGCCCAAAACAATAAATATAATGTTCATGTATTTCTCTTAAAAGTTTTTCTCCCCCGCAGCTTATTCACATGTTGTGCACTTTGCTTGACTATTTGGGGTTAAACTTTTTGGTAGAGAACTTCACAACACTTTTACGGTTGTCTGATATTACTGGAAGAACTGGTTTTGATGACAGTTCTGTGAGTGTGTGTGTGATTCAGTGACAGACTGGCGTTGCCCTGCTCGCACATACACACTCACTCACTGTGCGGTTTGTGCGAAGTCTTAAGGAGTGTTTTTGGACCAATTCAGTTGTGTGTCTTATGGGAATAAGGGTGTGATGGAGATGAGGGTGTTGTCAACGTAACTTGCATTTTTCTGTGTTTTGGCCTGAGCATGTGGCTTAGTGATTTACACAATTAAAGGGATAGTTCACCCAAAAATGAAAATTCTCACATTATTTACTCACAATCTTGAAATCACAGATATGTATGAATGTCTTCCCCTGAAAACAAACAAAGATTTTTAGAAGAATATTTCAACTCTGTAGGTCCATACAATGCAAGTGAATAGTGGCCAGAACTTTGAAGCTCCAAAAAGCACACAAATGCAGCATGAAAGCAATCTACACACCTCCAATGGTTAAATCCATGTTTCTGAAGAGATATGATAGGTGTGGGTGAGAAAAAAGCACAATATTTAAGTGTTTTTGTGTGTGTGTGTGTGTGTGTGTGTGTTTTGTTTTTTACTATAAATTCTCCTGGCAATATGCATGAAGAATGTGAATTTAAAAAATATATGTGAAAGTGAAAGTGAAGATTTATAGTAAAAAAAAAAAAAAAAAGACTTTATCGTTGATCTGTTTCTCACCCACACTTATCATTATCTCTTTTGGCCTTTTTGCCACTTCAAAGGTCTGATCACCATTCACTTGCATTGTATGGATCTACAGAGCTGAAATATTCTGTTAACATCCTTTAGGGCCTGGAACAACATTTCAGTCGTCCGATCATTAAGTCAGGTTAGACTTAGAGTAAGGGTGAGGAAGAGGTGAAGAAAATGCCGCCTTTGGAGTCTGTTCACACAGAGGTTGGAAGGAATCAAGGCATTTCTGAATCCAATAATTGTGTCACTTCCTGTTTACTGAGATGCCTGCATTTTTCAAGGCAGCAAACAAAGCCTTCACACTATATGCCAAAATACTGTGTGTGCGATTTACTGGTTGGTTGAAAGTTCATTAGACATTATGGTATGATGACTTAAAAAAAAGTCTGTCCAAAGCCAGTCTCCTTGTCCATTGAGGTGCCTTCATGTGCTAATGACTGACTGGGCAGCTGCCTTAGCTTTCGGACGCTAAAGGTGTCAAGTTGATAGACGGGATGCTGTTTCAGTAAGGTGTCTGTGGCAGTAATCTTGTGAATGCAGGTTCTTTTACAGCTCTGCATTTACACATAAATGTCTTAATTGATCTTCAGGTATGTGTCTGAGGGGCTCGGTGTTGCTTCTGTCTTGTAATACATCAGTCTTCACAAACTGGACAGTTGGGTGTTAGTCTAAAGGCCAAGGAACTGGCCTGCTAAAACAAAGGTTGTCAGCTAAGGCTGCAACCTCAATCCCACAATCCCTAGAGAAAGTGACTCAGAAACTGAGCATCAGTACAGGGATCACAGCCAGGGTCACCGACCTGGTCTATGATCAAAGAGCACATTAAGCAAAGTGCCCAGTCCCATTTAGTGTCCAGTTAATAGAGAATAACATATTTCTTAAACCCGGGTTGACATTGAGCTTCCATTATGGAAAAAAGTTTGCATAAAAAAGTATGCAAAACTTAACAGAGATCAGAATCAGAGAGAGCGGTCTATTAAATGTCCAAAACAAAATGGGCCTCATTCATGAAACATGAGTAGAACAAATGTCTTTGTAAACCATTCAGAAGCTTATTTGTATGTACATTTTCCCATTGAATTGAGTGTGCCAATTTTTGTAAGAATATTTCTCAAGGTTTACCCCAAAAATGTGTTCTTGAGTTTCATAAGTAAAGCTCTTTAGCAATATATAGTGCATTATGCACAGCTTCATTAATAGATGCAAACCCAAACAACATAATGACAACCTTGTCTGTGCTTGTTTTATGATCAAGGAATTTTAGCATTTACCCAATTTGCAGTGTGTCCAGCAGTCTGAGACCAGTGACCATTGCATCTATTTTGCATTTTATTATCATTAAAACGAACATTGCACCCAAAAAGGCCAATTCTCTCATCATTTACTCACCCTCATGCCATCCCAGATGTGTATGACTTTCTTTCTTCTGCAGAACACAAATTGAGAATATCTCAGCTCTGTTGGTCCATCAATACAAGTCAAAAGGGTCCAGAACTTTGAAGGTCCAAAAAGCACATAAAGGCAGCATAAAAGTAAGAAAATAAGTAAGACTCCAGTAGATAAATCCATGTATTCAGAAGCGATATCATAGGTGTGGGCGAGAAAGGCATAGTTTTTTGGCGCTTCAAAGTTTTTGCCATTATTCACTTGCAGTTTATGGACCTACAGAGCTGAAATATTCTTCTAAAAATCTTTTTTTATGTGTGTGTTCTGCAGACACATCAAGATAATGAAAATCAGCCTGTCATTATCTTAAAATAACCCTCATTCAGTGTGATAATAAAAGACAGCTTTGCATTGGGGCCCTGAGCACTTTGTCATGGTTTATTTTAAGATATTGTACATTTTCCCTTAATATTTGATCATCATCAGCGAACTTGCTTCAGCTAAAAGAATTAATGAATGTTGGCTATTTAGACATCACACTAATGGAGAACTACCTGTACAATACTTGGATGCCTGGTAAAACTTTGCATTGTCGAGTGGAAAGTAGTTTTCATAAAGAATATACGTTAGTATATCAGTGAAGGATATCAGAACGTATTGATAAGTGCGGAAGTTTTACAAAAAGTTTTAAAATGCTATTTAATTAATTATTAGAAGAGTACCCTCTGATTTTTACATCCAATGCATACTTGCATATTTGTAGCGAAATAATTTACACTTGCATCACATGTACACAAAAAGTAAAAATAAAAATAAATCAAATTTGCATTACTCATAAGGCAGGAAAGATTTATCATAACATGCAAGAAAATAAATATTTTTTTATCGCTAATATATCTCTTAACATTTATTAAGCATTTGATTTCCACCATGAATTCTGCAAATATAGGTCGTTTTTAAAGAAATTTCTGTTTGTGTATATAACATTTCAGAACCAGAAAAAAAAGTTGACAGTGAAGGTCCAAAAAGCACATAAAGGCAGCATAAAAGTAATCCATACGACTCCAGTAGATAAATCCATGACTTCAGAAGCGATATCATAGGTGTGGATGAGAAAAACATCACTCACCCGCATCTCACCCACACCAGGGATCTGTTTTCAAAATAAAATATAATGTATTTCACACAAAAATCATATTTTAACTTTAACTTGGAAAAACAATGCCAGATCATGCCAAAAAAAAGCCGATCAAGCAGGATCACAAAAGAACAACTTTACTATTGTTCACACAAAATGTGCATGAGTTATTCACATCAGAATACTAGATAAATACAAGTAGGTTACAAGGGTAAGTTTTGTGCAATATTTTAAAATGCACTTCTTTGATCTTACTAGTCATGCAACATTTATAAGGGAACAACCATGTTATCCTCCCATTTCTGTTATTAATGACAGATTTCCAGAATAATGTACCTCTTGTGTACATAGAATTTTGTTATTGCTAATGCAATAATGATGAATACATTTTTTATTACAGGTTTTACTCAGTAAAGAATCTCCTTCACTTTGCCATTTCAAACAGGGGTGGGCCTCTATAAACTGTGGCCTTATGTGTACAAAAACATCCCAATTCATTGGCTAGGCATTAACCAATAAAACGACTTCATTGCCCCCTCCCCCTCCAAACACTTGTCTTGCTCTCTTGCATCAGGATTTTGCAAGTGCACAAGTGAGTTTTGCTGCAGGTTTTCGCAGTTGCAAAAGTCAAGGCGTGAAGATTTAAAGTAGCAGCGCCAGATTTCAGAGGTTATAGGTGCAGATTTGTGGTTGTACTTTGTGAAAATAAATGAAAGTACAAAAGTTCATGTTTACTACAAGTTTGTTCATGTTTAGTTTGTGTCTGTATAGTTGTATTTATGTGAACAGCATTTTACACATTTGTGACTTATATTCTGCAATTGTGAATTCAGAGCACAAGCTTTGAATTATTGTCTGTGAGTGCAGATTGCAACATTCAACTTCAAGTGCTGTAGGTGTAAATTTCAATTTATGAGTACAAATATGTATTGTCCAAGTTCTTAAATCCAAATATGCAAGCTCCCGAATTTGCAACTGATTTATCTTCATATCAATGTCACAAATGTGCCTAAAAATAGAATCTTACAAATACAATCTTAATTTTGCATCATAACACTTATTGTTTAAAATGTGTCAAACTCTGTCTCTCACACCATTCCTTTCTCTTATTTTGTCCTCCATTTCTTTTCCCATGTCTGCTTCCCTCTGTTCTCTCTGCCGATTCAGTAGAGTGATGAAAAATAAAACGTTCAGGTTTCCATCATACTGAAGGTAACAGATGATCTCAGTCAATATGGCCTAGTAATCCATTCATGAATATCCTGCTCTTTTTCTAATGCCAGTAAATTTGGCTTAAAGATGTGGTCCTTAATTTATAAAACCACTGCTTGAACTCTGTTTTGGTATGTGGTATTTCTATCAGGAAGACTCGGAAACTTGAGGAATGTTTTGGATGACATTTATTTGTTGAATATTAAACAGGAATGTAATGTCTCTCTTTTGTGTAAACCCCGTCTCCTGAAGAAGTTGTATTAAGAACCATCAGATCCTGCCGGAGATAAGAGGCAGGGGTGAGGAGCCTACCCCCAAGCAGGATGGGACTCAACTGGTGCTGGTAGGGTGGTGGAGGTTGCCGTGTTAGCGCACTGAAACAGCAATGTGATAGATTGTGAGCAGACTTATAAAGTGATGTCTGATACATAATTGGCTAGAAGTTACCTAACTAATGGTGCGATGATGTACAGCTTCTAGTCTTCCCGCTAGAACTACGCTACGCTTACATATCTGGGATATGCACAAAAGTCATGGTAACATCGTGCATTTCAGTATGGAATGTCATAGCCATGAGCTGTTGAAGCTGAATTTATTGGCCAAGTAGGTTTTGTTCTGACAAGGAATTTGTTGTGGTGATTTGTTTCCATTGATTGTGTCACAAAAAAAAGTTTATTTCACTATCGTCAGTTTTACTCAATCCTCCCATCCTCATATTACTCGATAAAATATATGTAACCAAGGAAACTTAATTTAACTGAGTTGATTCAACTAAAAAAGTGTCTTGTCAGCTTTACTTAATCCATGTTTGATTTACTGAAACTGGGGTAGAGGATTTCTAGTTCCAAGCATGCTTTGCATGGGACTGCACAGGGAGAGTAAATGTTATAATAAAGTATAATTTGATGTGCCTTTGTGCAAAACAAATATAGAAGTATAAAGGTACTTTTTAGTGTTTGATGTTTTGTTATGTGGATATTTAGAAGAATTTCATTTATGTTGTAGTTTTGGGGGGTGGATCTTGAGCACTGTTGAGTACATATACAAATAATTTTGAGCTTTCTACATATTATAATTGCTGTGTTTATCATAGCATACCGGTGTTCCGGTACCAAGTTGGTACTCAAAAAAAAAAAAAAATGACTATACCAGAATTCCTGAATATACCGGGGTACCGAGTACCGGGACTACTCGGTTCCCATGCAGAGTCGGGAACTTTCGAACGCTCACAACAAGCAAAAGATTACTTAATCAACAACTTAATCTTGTAGAAAAGTGGAAAAAGCCAGGCTTGGAAATTCTTTGGATTTGAGGCTGATGAGAAGGGAAACATCATAGATCAGCAAAAACCTATTTGTAAAAGCTCCTTTCAAAATTTTCTGGCGAAAGGAGGAAACACATCAAACTTAATAAAGCACCTGAAAGACAGAAACACAATTTTATTCAAGCAACTAAAGCAGGTGAGTTTAAAAGCATATTATCATTTGCATTAAGGCTGAAACGATTAGTCGACATTATCGACAACGTCAAAAAGATAAAATTGTTGAGAAAAATGTTCATAGTCGTTTGATCTCATTTAACGTAACATGAAATCACATTAAACTGTAAAGATGAAGCGCGAGAGCAGCACTGCAGTTCACGCCTGACGGAGGAGAGGAAGAATTACACAGATCAGTCCAGATGCACTCGAAACTTTCACAGCTTCATCTTATGTAGATCCCAAAGTATTAGGGAATTATTAAAAAAACCTCTCATTGTGGAATAAACGGAGGCGGAGCTCTTTAAAGGAAACACCCCGGCGTTACATATTAAATGCAGTTATATTTAATGCGTTGTAGCTTTATTAAAGTACAAATAATACAGAAGCAGATCATGTAATAACTATAAACTCAGAAACTGGCATTTCTCTGTGTGGTCGGCGCCTCTTCTATGAGTTGCGTGAATGTCCCGATCTAAGGGGGAGAGATTGAAACTGCACCCGGATGAGAGAGACTCTGCCTCGGGGACGCTCATCCCTCGAGCGCGGACGCTTAATGCAGCTAGATAATATATGTCACTGTGCATTTATTTTTGTGAAGAAAATTGGCAATATGCAGCTTTATTAATACGAGAGCACTTTGCACATTAGTTTGGAAATTGTTTTTTATTCTTACTATTGTATGCTTGTTTATTTAGTTTTAATTTTTTTAGTACTTGGTAAAAACTTAAAGTAAAAGTTGAAGCAAATCTTATATAAGTGTTCAAAAAAACTTTAAGCAAACATTGTACAGTTTTGTTATAATTCAAAAATAAGATATTTAATTTAGTGTTGCTCAATATTATTGTTCTTAGTTCTGCTGCTAATGTTTTGTTAAATTTGTTAATAAAAGAGTGTTGTTCAGTAACCTGTTTTTGTGTTTTGCTTTGGTACAGAAAATGTTATCGAGTACCTTGAAATTTCTCTGGAATTTGTTCCGACTACTGAAATTTTACCGTGACAACACTAGTAGATAGCATATCACTAAAAGATTGTCATTAGTTATTTTGACATCAAAGTGACCCAATTAAGCCGATGCACCATTATAAGTCCACATACTGTTCTATTTTGAAATATAAAAAAGACAGAAAGCAAGAGAAAAATTGTTGTTGCAGACAACAATCCACACAGTTGTTGGTATCAGTTGTAGCCAATCAAATGTTTCGTTCTTGAGTTATTTTGGAGCTTGTGCTGCCACTGTTCAGCGGCCATTTTGGAAATTGTTCCAAAACATTTTATGAAATGGCCTCAAAAAAAAGCAGTTTTTCTGGAGTCAGGTGAACAAACTAGCAAACGAATGATAAAAATGTAAAATTAAGATATTAATAAATCAAATGACACTTGATATTATTTATTGTCTTTGTATGTAATAGCAATACTTGGTATTTGAAAAGATGGATTTTATGAGTTTGGAGCTAGTGCAGAACACTACCTGAGTGATGCTCACAAAGATAGATTCAGTAAATTGGGGGGGGGGGTATTGACGTATTGACGCTGACTACCACCCTTGAGTCACGTGTTCAAATCCAGGATGTGCTGAGTGACTCCAGCCAGGTCTCCTGAGCATCCAAATCATACCGGTTGCTAGGGAGGGTAGAGTCACATGGGGTAACCTCCTCGTGGTCATGATTAGTGGTTCTTGCTCTCAATGGGGCACAGTGGTAAGTTGTGTGTGGATCACAGAGAGTAGCGTGAGCCTCCACATGCTGTGAGTCTCCACGATGTCATGCACAGCAAGCCACATGATAAGATGCACGAATTGATGGTCTCAGAAGCGGAGGCAACTGAGACTTGTTCTCCACCACTTGTCCTTTTTTATTCATGAAAACATATAATGTTATCATTTACCTTGAATATACTTTAAACTATTTAGGTTTAATTTACTGGTTATGATGTTTGAGGTCTAAATCTAAAAAAAATAAAAAAAATAATAAAAAATAAAATAAAAATTTAAGTGTTTATTTATAAATGTTAAAAGCATAGTGGGCTTATTAAGAACACATGTGGTCTTGAATGGTACACATGTTCCTTATAAGCCCCCTCCAGACTTTTCACAATTCCAGTTAAATAAAGTTACTTCATTTTGTCAGTGTATGACAAAACATAACATGAGTGTTTAGATGGGAGATGAATCTTTGATTTAATGCTCACTTTATTGGAAATCTGTTAACATTAATATATGAAAACATGTCAAACTTAGATTTGGGTGGGCTTAATTGGGTCACTTCCCCTAAATTGTGTTGAGTTTACTTGATTCAGTTAGGTTCCCTCTATAAAGTATTTATGTTCAAATGAACAGTTTATTTTAATTTCAGAAATATAATTTCAAACATGTGGAACCACTCTCCATGATTGAATCAAGTTCGGCCAATGAGATTGTTTGTTTTTAATGTATTTTTTAGCATTTTATGCATTTGCTTTTATCCAAAGCGACTTACAGTGCACTTATTACAGGGACAATCCCCCCGGAGCAACCTGGAGTTAAGTGCCTTGCTCAAGGACACAATGGTGATGGCTGTGGGGATTGAACCAGCAACCTTCTGATTACCAGTTATGTGCTTTAGCCCACTATGCCACCACTTCATACAGTATCCAGGTTCGAATCCAGGGCGTGCTGAGTGACTCCAGCCAGATCTCCTAAGCAGCCAAATTGGTCTGGTTGCTAGGGAGGGTAGGGTCACACTATAATGTGATTCTCGCTCTCGGTGAGGCGTGTGGTGAGTTGTGTGTGGATGCCACGGAGAATAGCGTGAAGCCTCCATGCACGCTATGTCTCCATGGTAACGTGCTCAACAAGCCACATGATAAGATGCATGGATTGACGGTCTCAGACACGGAGGCACCTGGAGTCACTACGCCACCACGAGGACCTAGAGAGCATTGGGAATTGGGCATTCCAAGTTGGGGAGAAAAAGGAAAAATAATAATAATAATAATAATAATAATAATAATAATAATAATAATAATTGTGTGCTTCAACTTTGTGGCAACAGTTTGGGGAGAGCCCTTTTCTGTTTCAGCATAAAAATGCCCATGTGCACAAAGCCCAGACCTGAACCACCTTGAACACCTTTGGTACGAAATGGACGCAGACTACTAGCCAGGTCGCATCGCCCAACACCAGTGCCTGACCTCAATGAATCCCGTGTCTTAATGGGAGCAAATCCATGCAGCTATATTTCTACATCAGGTGGAAAGCCTGTCCAGAAGAGTGCAAGACGTTATCGCAGCAAGAGTGGGATTAATCCCTAAAAAGTCGTTTGGAAATGAAGTGTTCAACAAGCACATACAGTATGAATGTTGATGTTCAGGTGTCTACAAAGTTTCAGACAAGGTTTTGTCAAGCCAGCGTCAAAGTATATTTTGATGAAATTTCCTTTCCTAGTTTACATTGTAGAAAAAAACAATAAGCTCCATGATAACACTCTGTGATTTTTTCTAGGATGAATCAGTGAAGCAGATCTCTCAATATACAGTAATTAGCAGGACAATAAACTTGTTTGATGATTCCCCAAATGGCTTATTGCTTTATTTGTTGAAGTCTCTGATCTCTCTCACTCTCTCTTTCCCTCTTTTTTAGCAGCTTGTGTTAGTGGATACCAATTTCTCGACCCCCCACACACCCCCTGGCCTCTGTACTCTGTGGCAGAAGAGGGCACACGCTTACCCTGTCGATTCAATGTATCAGACAATGAGATTAAGGTGGTGCAGGTGATGTGGATTCGAGAGAACTCGAATGGAGATGAAGAACAGATTATCACTGCTCATTTCAGTGATGGCCAGACAGGTAAAACACTTTTTAACAACAATCTTTGTCTTTTACTTTACACAAATCAACACCTGAATGGTTAAATATTTGTGAACATACTGTACATTATGTTGTTTCCTATTACTAATATTGTCGTTAACAAATAAAATCACGCATTTCCAAAACATTGTATTTATCCATTAAGATTCAACTTTATTGTCATTGTGCAGAGCCAATGAAATGGAGTTGTTTTCACATATCCCAACTAAGCTGGGGTCAGAGCGCAGGGTCAGCCATGAAACAGATAGGGTCAAGGGCCTTGCTCAAGGGCCCAACAGTGGTATCTTGATGGTGCTATGGCTTGAACCCCCAACCTTTCAGTCAGTAACCCAGAGCCTTAACCGCTGAGCAACCACTGGCCCATTACATGAATACATTATGTATTCTGCACTTTTCTTGGCTTGTTATGCCTTGATGCCACAAGGTGTTATTGCACTTAATAAAGAAGTTAATGAATTGGTTTCAATACATGACAATATATGGAAAAGCTTACTTTGACAGTATCCTCTCCATGTGCAAGGGATGCCAGAGTCATTTAAGCTACTTATTCTGCAGAACTTCAGTTGTATTAGTTTTTGATTCTAATCAGTGCTTTGTGGTTTAATGTTGTTTGCTCACTTAGCTTTCTTGACAATACTCTGGGTTCTTTACAAGTTAGACTCAATCGACAGCATTTGTGGCATAATGTTGATTGCCAAAAAAAAAAAAAAAAAGAAATCGGGGTGACAAGGCACCATATGAAGTAAACGGGACAGTCCGTACACGTTAAAATGCTTACTCTTTCAAAAGAATAGCCACAGTACTTGTACAATATATGTGTTAACATGATTTCATTTGATAAAATTGCTCACTAACCTAATCCAATTTAATCCAATTTAATTTTACAACTTCCACGCCACGACAACTTGCATAAAATGAACCTCATTATTAAAAAGTAATAAAAGAAAAGTAATCATTTGAGGATAATAGATTTAGGCATGTTGATTGGAGGTAACATTGTGCAACAATAGAAATAAATTAATCAAAGACAAGGTTGTTTTTGTTGTTGTTATTTTTACATATGAAAGCTGCACTCAGTAACTATTAGTTTATGTCATCTTTCATTTACAGTGACACCTAGTGGTGTGGATGCAGCATGATTCAAAATCAAGTTTTCAGTTAGAGATGCCGTTGTAGAAATTCACTATTCACAGTCAGCCATGATTAATTCAATCCAAGAGTGAAAGTGTCCAATAACAAGAGGGTTACTGAGATTAAGCGAGTCGTATTCAGCTGGTCATGTGACTCTAAAATGGCAGCCCCCATGAGGGCACCCCTGCCCTATGTAGAATAAAACAGCTTTTATAAGGTTACTGTTATGACTAGAGTCCTCATCTCATGTGAGCGGTCATGGTTTTATACATATGTTTCAAAATTACAATTAATTTCTTTAGAAGTAAAACTTTAAATATTTGAGATGAAAATGAGTGACTATCCATTTTGCAGCGTTCAGAATACGAATAAAAAGACAGTAAAGGACAATGCTTTTCTGAGGGCACTTCTCCAATGCAAAATGTGCAGCCTTCACATGGTGCACCATGCAAAAAATCTAGAGTGACCAAGAAAAAAAAATGTCATCCCTTTATTATTAACCATTTCATTGTCATCTTCTGTGAAGAAAATGTGTTTGTTACCCCAAAGCAACATGGTGCAATAGAGGATTGACACTCACATTCTGTACTCATCTTGCATTTATTTGCATATACATAACTTCATATAGCAGGCACTTTTATCCAAAGCGATTTACAAATACAATTTAGGAGTAAAACATATTAGCTGAAAATAATAAACCAAGTGTACATAGTTAGAGCAGAAGTAGACAGCAGCTGCAGAAAAGTTGATAAAACAGAAAAAAGCATTTTTAGCTGCATGATTACTGTTTTGTGTCACAGCTGTACTTTCCTTTAAGTATCTTGGGATTAAAAGAATCTGCAGATCATTTTTGATGTGTTATTCAGATTTTGCTCAAGATTAAATCTTCAAACTATCTTACTGTCACTAAATCAATGTGAAAAGCACACTTCCAGCTAAAAAACTTTATTTAGTTGCTCTGAAGCTTATCTAAATTTCTCAATCTCTCTCTCTCTCTCTCTCTCTCTCTCTCTCTCTCTCTCTCTCTCTTAGAGAATGCTGCATATGCAGGGCGTGTGCGGTTTGAAACCAGCGACCCAATAGCAGACTCTGCTCTGATAATTATGAGCACAAGTTCCTCAGATGAGGGCATGTACATCTGCAAAGTCGCCACCTTCCCCACAGGAAACTTTGAGTCTGAGGTTTCTCTCACAGTTTGGAGTAAGTGCATTCACCATTATGAAGTGCTACATGGGCAACAACTTTTTATTTAATGTCTTTATTCAATGCAATGTAGAGCACAATGGAAGATCACTGTAAAGGATGTTCCCCGTCTGTCGCTCACTTCGACGTCGTGTCGAAGAAGCGACACTAGGGGTCTCTCTTGAGCGCCGAAAGATACCTCTGATCTATGAAAAAAGGCCAATGAGAGTTGGCGAACAGTATTTGCATACTCCGCCTCCGGATACGGATATAAAGGCGAGAGAAATACGCTCGTTCATTCAGTAATTTTCTTCGGAGCCGAAGGTCGTGTGTATGCAGTGAGCTGCGAGTAACACAACTGATCCTGCTTCTGATCCTCTGACGCTCTGCTTTGCTGTTGGATTTACGGCGCACTACAGCGGCTTTTCTCTTCACTGCCGGCGTGCAGTTTGCCCCTGGGCGCTTCGACAGCGCAGAGTTAAAAGAGTTGAAAGAGTGATTCTCTCCATAAAAGAGTTTATTTCTCTGAAAGAGCATTACACAGCGGCGTTGAACGTCCTTTTCAGGACGCGTCTTTTTAAAGATGTAATTTCCGCCCCTGTGTAGTTTCTGGATGCGGTGTTTTCTCCCCACCTCTCTCGGTCATAAAACACTATCTTGCATGCCTGGGCTGCGATCACATGCAAGCAGTGTTTTATGAATGGTTTATGTTCTCAGTGCGAGAACATAGCCATGGCAACATTGCGGTCGTGTGGCTTTCTTTTGTAGTGAGAGAAAGCCGTTTCAGCCGCCCCCCGCGCCTCGCCTCCTTCCTACGGGATTGACGCAGGCGCCGCGGGCGATGAACACGATTTGGGGACAATGACGGGCTCTGTTCGCCGGGTAAATCCCCTCGAACTTCCCGCCTCCCCGGCACGCTTGTTTGCTAGCATTGCGGTCGTGTGGCTTTCTTTTGTAATGAGAGAAAGCCGTTTCAGCCGCCCCCCGCGCCTCGCCTCCTTCCTACGGGATTGACGCAGGCGCCGCGGGCGATGAACACGATTTGGGGACAATGACGGGCTCTGTTCGCCGGGTAAATCCCCTCGAACCGCCCGCCTCCCCGGCACGCTTGCTTGCTTGCTTCCGTCTGAGCTCGGGATGAGTATTCTCTCCAATGGTTCATCTTCTCAGTGTGAGAACATGGCCGTTATAGCATTGCGGTCGCACAGCTTTCTTTTGTAATGAGAGAAAGCCACTTCAACCGCCCCCCGCGCTCCGCCTTCTTCCTACGGGATCGGCGCAGGCGCTGCGGGCGATGAAGGCGATTTGGGGAATATGACGGGCTCTGTTCGCCGGGTAAACCCCCTCGAACCGCCCGCCTCCCCGGCACGCTTGCTTGCCTCAGAATTGGATGACATCTCCGCTGCATCGGAGAGCGTTACAGCGGCATCGGATGCTGATCGTTCGCCTGGGCCGCCACCTTCGGGTCTGCCGCCCAGCCTGAGCCTGACGCACGGAGATCCGCTATGCTTTCCCGGGCTACTTGATCGGTTCCGCGGGCAGGTGCGCCGCTCACAGCCACGCCCCCCCCCGTTCCCTTCTTCCCGGACGTGCACGACGAGTTGAGCTAAGCCAAGGCTTTTTCGCTCCTCCGCTCTCACTACCCTCGCGGTGGAACGGTCCCAGACCGCTTCCACTCTGCACGCCACGGCCCTTCCTGCAACCAATGCCAGGCCAAGGCACTTCAAAACCTGCACCTTGGGTAGTCCTGTTCTTGATGTGCTGCAGGAACTGCGCTGGATGACCAACCGCGCCCCCGGGCCACGGAGGTCAGAAGCGCTGGCACTCGAACAGGCGATGGCCACCCCTTGTGGTCCAGAAACACACCTGTGGACTGGACCTGGTCGAAATGCGGGAGGCAGACAAGGCACACCTTCTCTCACACCCCCGTCTCCCAGCTCCGTCCATTCGGCGCCACCGTTGACGACTCTGCCCAGCAGTCCTCAGCGGTGAGGCAGACGGAGGCCACTGCACATCCTGCCCCGCCGCAAGCTTGCCGCCATGGGCCATGCCCCGTCTGCTCGCCGAGGGCGTCCTCCTGCGGCTATGAAACACCCTGCTCCGCCTCAACCCGGGCCCAGCTCTCAGCCCCAGCGTCGAGCACGCTGCAGGGAACGGACGCCCCCGTCTCACGGACCCCCTCGAGGACCCGGAAGGCTCCCAGGCTGTCCGTAGACGTTCAACCCAGGGACCAAGATGTTAGCTCCGGAGGCTGGTAAGACCGCTCCGTCCCCGGTGGAGGGCCGGGAGGAGAATCTTTTCTTGTTGAATTAATTTTCACATTCTCATATTCTCTGTAATGAGCTATTTCCTTTTGTCTCTGGGTCACCTGGCCCGCAAATGCCGTTCTCACGGCACTTTGCCCCCAGATAACAACAGTCCTGGCTTCCTGGACACGGACCACCCGTCTTCAGCCCCACGACTGTCCCCCGGCCGGCCGGTTCCGACGAGTCTAGAGGACGCCTACCCAGGACCTCCTCCTCAGTCGCTAACCCGCCCCCCGCCGGGTGTGCGGAGCAAGGTAAGTGCTTTGAGTCTTTTCTCAGCACCTCAGCTGCGGGTCGCCCCGTCGCCGCCCAACGCTGCCCTACCTGCTCCGCCCCGCTGCGAAGCCCCGCCGGGTACGTCAAATTAATCGTCCCTTTGGTGCCCCTAGCGCAGAGGTTGGACGCGTGGCTTTCACTTCCCAACCCGTCTCGCTGGCTGGCCCGGACCATCCGACTCGGTTACGCAATTCAGTTTGCCAGGCCCCCGTCCCCCTTCATGGGCGTCCGCTTTTCCGCAGTACACGGCGAACACGCCCACTCCCTGCGCGCGGAAATCGCGACTCTTCTGGCCAAAGACGCGATAGAGCCTGTCCCTCCAACCGAGATGAAGAAGGGTTTCTACAGCCCCTACTTCATCGTACCCAAGAACAGTGGCGGCTTATGACCAATCTTGGACCTGCGAGTTCTCAACCGAGCGTTGCACAAACTCCCGTTCAAAATGCTCACGCAGAAGCATATTTTAACCTGCGTCCGGCATCTAGATTGGTTCGCAGCAGTAGACCTGAAGGACGCGTACTTCCACGTCTCTATCCTGCCCCGACACCGCCCCTACCTACGGTTTGCGTTTGAGGGCCAGGCGTATCAGTACAAAGTCCTCCCCTTCGGCCTGTCTCTGTCCCCTCGCGTCTTCACGAAAGTCGTAGAGGCAGCTCTTGCCCCGCTCCGAGAAGCCGGCATCCGCATACTCAACTACCTCGATGACTGGCTCATCCTAGCCCACTCGCGAGAGTTACTATGCGCTCACAGAGACCAGGTGCTCAGGCACCTCAGCCATTTGGGGCTTCAGGTCAACTGGGAAAAGAGCAAGCTCACTCCAGTTCAGAGCATCTCTTTTCTCGGGATGGAGTTAGACTCGGTCTCAATGTCCGCACGTCTCACAAAGGAGCGTGCTCAGTCAGTGTTGAACTGCCTCGCCGCCCTCAGGCCGGGCACAGCGGTCCCCTTAAAACTTTTCCAGAGGATCCTGGGGCATATGGCATCCGCCGCGGCGGTCGCGCCGCTGGGCTTGATGCATATGAGACCGCTCCAACACTGGCTTCGGACCCGAGTCCCGAGACGAGCATGGCGCCGCGGCACGCACCGGGTAACAATCACCCCCGCCTGCCGACAAACATTCAACCCCTGGACAGACCTCTGTTTCTTACGGGCTGGAGTACCCCTACAGCAGGTGTCCAGACGCGTCTTGGTCACAACCGACGCCTCCAGATTGGGTTGGGGCGCCGTTTGCAACGGGCACGCAGCCTCAGGCCGTTGGAAAGGGGCCCAGCTGCGTTGGCACATCAACTGCCTCGAGTTGTTGACCGCCCTTTTTGCCCTGCGGAAGTTTCTCCCGTTAATTCGGGACGAACATATCCTAGTCAGGTCGGACAGCACCACTGCGGTCGCGTACATAAATCGCCAAGGCGGCGTATGCTCCCGTCACGTCACAACTCGCCCGTCGTCTCCTCCTTTGGAGCCAGCACCGACTCAAGTCGCTGCGTGCCACTCACATCCCCGGCAACCCCAATGTGATAGCGGACGCGCTGTCATGACAATGCTTGTCTGGCGGAGAGTGGAGGCTTCACCCCCACTCGGTGCAGCTGATTTGGGAACGGTTCGGCAAGGCCCAGGTAGACCCCTCTGCCTCCCGAGAGACCTCCCACTGCCCGCTCTGGTACGCCCGTTAAGAGGCTCCCCTCGGGGCAGATGTACTGGCACACAGCTGGCCGGTGGGGCTGCGCAAGTACGCATTCCCCCCAGTGAACCTTCTTGCACAGGTGCTGTGCAAGGTCAGGGAGGACGAGGAGCAAGTCACTCTCGTGGCTCCTTACTGGCCCACCCGGGCCTGGTTCTCGGACCTCATACTCCTTGCGACAGCCCCTCCCTGGCGAATTCCCCTGAGGAAGGACCTTCTTTCTCAGGGACGGGGCACGCTCTGGCATCCGCACCCAGACCTCTGGAACCTCCACGTCTGGTCCCTGATGCGGAAGATCTAGCTGGTCTACCACCCACGGTCGTAGCCACGTTCAACCAAGCCAGAGCCCCTTCTACCAGGCAACTCTACGCCCTGAAATGGCGTCTGTTCGTGAATTGGTGTTCTTCCCGGGCAGAAGACCCACAGAGGTGCGCAGTTAGGTCTGTGCTCCTGTCCCTACAGGAGAGGTTGGGGGGGGAGGCTGTCCCCATCCACCTCGTAGGTGTATGTTGCCACTATTGCAGCTTACCACAACCCAGTAGACAGCAACTCTCTGGGTAAGCACGACTTAATCGTCAGGTTCCCAAGAGGTGCCCGGAGGTTAAAAACCCCTCCTGGCCAAACCTGTTCCCCTCCTGGGGATCTCTCGGTGGTCCTTGCCGGTCTTCAGAGATCCCCCCCGAGTCGCTAGAATCAGTTGGCTCTGGGCCCTCTCCTGAAAAGATGGCCCTGCTGATTGCGCTCACTTCCATCAAGAGGGTCGGGGACCTGCAAGCGTCCCCTACTAACGACACTTGCCTGGAGCTCGGTCCGGCAGATACTCATGTGATCCTAAGACCTCGACTGGGCTATGTGCCCATGGTTCCTACCATGCCCTCTGGAGATCAGGTAGTGAACCTACAAGCGCTGCCCCGGGAGGAGGCAGACCCAGCCCCTCTCACTGTCGTGTCCGGTACGTGCCTTGTGTGCCTACCTGGACCGCCCCCAGAGCGTCAGGCGCTCTCAGCAGCTCTGTGTCTGCTTTGGAGGGCCAGCAGAAAGGGAACGCTGTCTCCAAACAGAGGTGTCTCACTGGGTGATGGATGCCATTCAGTTGGCCTATCACACCCAGGCCATGCCCCCCACTTACGGGTTCGAACCCACTCCACTAGGAGCGTGACATCCTCATGGGCACCTCCCTAGCAGACATTCGCAGAGCTGCGGGCTGGGCAGCACCTAACACCCTTATGATCTCAGGGTTGAGTCAGTCTCGTCCCGTGTTCTCTCAGGTCCGAGCCCGTAGAACTCGGTACACGTCGACGATCTGACCGGGTGAACCGCTTGTTCCAGCGCCGTTTCCCTCTGCCGAGGCAAAACAGTGCGCTTTTGCCCCAGAGGACCCAGGTCCCTGGTTGATTCCTCCCTAGCACTTCGGACCCGCAGCAGTTCATCGGAGGAACGTGCTGGTCCAGTCCACTACGGGTACCTCCGGCTACCCCTACTGGAATAAGTGCTCCACAGATCAGGCCTCCTACGGGACTCCTCCTGTGTGTATTTCCGCGGCACGGTCACCTTACGAGCTGACCCGCGTCTCCCTTAGGCAGTCCTTCGCTGCCCTCCGGTCGCCGTGTTGTAGCAACTCCCCCCTCCTTGAGGTTGGATCTACCACCGTGCCATTTCCTTCCACATGCCTAAGTGGCCATGTGATGTATTTTGCCACCTTTACCTCCCCTGTTGGGCGGGTGTGGCCTCCGCAGGGTCTTTTCCCCCTAAGAATAGGAATTTGGAATAAGACCCCCTTCCCTCGATGCGGTAAGGGCCCCGGCTGCTCTTGCTCTATGCCGAGAAAACATAGAGAGAAAAGAGGCCCAGCCAGGCCTGGCCCGTTCCCTAGTTGGGAGCGTCACCTTGTTCCCCCCTAGGGTAACCAAAAGGATGCTGACGCTTTTTCGGGGCATTGGGGAAGAGTACGTGCAGCCTGAACACAGTTGGTCGCTTGCGCACGTGCAAAATACCTCCCCGCTTCTGTGTCAGCAGTACACGTACACGGCTCAGCGCATGGCGAGTTTTGAAGTGGACCCCTAGTGTCGCTTCTTCGACACGACGTCGAAGTGAGCGACAGACGGGGAACGTCTCGGTTACGTATGTAACCTCCGTTCCCTGATGGAGGGAACGAGACGTCGTGTCTTCCCGGCCACATCGCTGAGCCGAGCCGCTGAGATGCCTGGAACACTCCCGGCTCCTCAGAAAAATCCTGAATGAACGAGCGTATTTCTCTCGCCTTTATATCCGTATCCGGAGGCGGAGTATGCAAATACTGTTCGCCAACTCTCATTGGCCTTTTTTCATAGATCAGAGGTATCTTTCGGCGCTCAAGAGAGACCCCTAGTGTTCGACACGACGCTTCTTCGACACGACGTCTCGTTCCCTCCATCAGGGAACGGAGGTTACATACGTAACCGAGACGTTTTGTGGTGGAATAAAACATGGTTTCGGACCAAGAAATCAAACTAGGCAGAAGAAATTAGTATAAAATGTATGTTGACTTTACAGACTTCAGGATTTCTTTCCTTTCGAAAAGTAATAACGCAGACACAACTCTGCAGATAAAGAATTAACTGTTGTGCTTAAGGAGTATTATGTTTACTTGCAACTAACTGTTTCAAAGATTGGAGCAGTTTTTTGCCATTTGTGTATGCAATATGCTTCAGACAGTAGGCATGTGCCAAGAGAGTCATTCATTTGATCCTCAGTGCTTGCACTGAACTCAAAAGGGTCAAAAAAAGGCAACTGATACCATAAAATATTTTTTAATCCATCCTTCAGATCATATCACGATGCCACACCCAAATCTGTTCTAAAAGCACTTTTGTATGTATGATCGCTCTATCTCTCTGTATGTGTTATCTGGGAGCTAAACGTGCCTTCATAGTTTAACCCACTAGTCTGAATATTCACTCTACACTTTTGGTCTCTTAGACCTTACATCTCAGGCCGAACTTTCAATACCTGTTATTGTAGTCTATGCACCGATGATGCGTTGTTTATATTCCATAACATCTAAGGCCATTCTTCCAACCAAATGAAGAAGTGCAAGTAGAGTATTTTTGTTCTTTAATAGTTATAGTCATGAAATACTCTATAATGTACACATATACAGTGTGTAGATGCAAATGCGTTGTTGCATTACAAACTGTCCGAACAAGTTGCATTCTCTGCATTTCTGCGAGGCGTTAACATGAACTTCTGTAAAAATGAAAGATTTTTTTAAGCAACATGAGAAATCTCAGGTTCCGTTTTTGGGTTTTTTTCCACTCAAAATTGGGAACCGATGTGCCAGCATGCCTCCAATGTACATGACACTGAAATTGCCAGTGCTGTGCTTTTGACGTTGCATCCCTTTTGATCTCCGGCAAGCAAGAAACTACATTAGCACAGAAATCAGTAAAATAATACTGCTTTGGTCTCTGTACTGTTAGAGTTAGGGTTAGGTTTAGCGTTTAGGTCAGGGTTAGGAGTGTTTTAAAGGAATAGTTCACCCGAAAATGAAAATTCTCTCATCATTTACTCACCCTTATCCCATCCCAGATGTGAATGACTTTTTCATCTGCTGAACTCAAATGAAGATTTTTAGATGGATTTATCAGCTCTTTTGTTCCATTCAATGGACGTGAATGGGTGCCAAAATTTTTAAGCTCCAAAAAATCACATAAGTCAGCATAAAACTAATCCATGTGACTTCAGTGGTTAAATCCATGTCTTTAGAAGAGATATAATAGGTGTGGGATAGAAACAGATCATTTTCACATTCTTGTTTTTGGTGATTCAGATTTATCATGCATATCGCCACCTACTGGGCAGGGAGAAGAAATTCAAGCTAAAAAGGACTTAAATATGTATCTGTTTCTCACCCGCACCTATCATATCACTTCTGAAGACATGGACTAAAACACTGGAGTTATTTGAATAACTTTTATGCCGCTTTTATGTCCTTGTTGGAGTGTCAAAAGTTTGGCACCCATTCACTTGCATTATATTGGCCTACAGAGCTGAGATATTCTTCTAAAAACCATCATTTGTGTTCTATAGAAGAAATTAAGTCATACACATCTGGGATGGCATGGGGGTGAGTAAATGATGAGAGAATTAAAACATTTTGGTGAACTATCACTTTAATGTAATTACTACTTGAATATTTCAGAAAATCCCATCCATTCTATGAAGTGAAAAAAACATCTCAGTACTCAGTCTCATTACTGTTGGTACTGATGAAATGGTTAGGTTTAGGGATTGGTTAGGGTTATAATAATGTAATTACTTCTGGAATATTTTCAAAAATATGAAGTGTTGAATCTTATATAGTCAGTTTTCTCTTCCTCTTTCAACTGCTGTCATGGCTGAGCATCCGTTTAAAGAGAATTTGCTGAGAAGTAAGTTAAGGTGCTCTATTTTGGATAGTTAAAGTGTGTCACATGCTTATAGCAAACTATCTGAAAAACGATACATCCAGTTTAATGTCAACATTTGAAAGTAACTCTTGGGTTACTTGCACAGTAATTGCACAGATTGCAAGAATTCATGTTAAGTATGCCATGCACTGACAATTGGGTTTTCTTGCAATTAATTGCATACATACTTGTGTTATATACTTTTTGACCTGACCCTCAGTAAACCCTCCCAAAATCCTCACAATTTTGTTGAGTTAGGAAATCCACATTACTATAAACAGTATATAGAGAATAGAGAAAAGAGTTCTTTGTTTACAGCGATCCAGTTGCAGTTAGCAGTGATTTTGCCCATAGTGATAGATCAAGACAAGGATACAGTACTCCTCTTGTAACATTTCCTTTGCTGTATGATTAAAGGTTTCTTTCATATACTGTGACAACCCGTTAACCACAAGGCTAGCACTGCACAGATGTATTCTGTTATTAGGAAGAATAACAAGCTAGCATTGTTTGCGTCAATGTAAGTGATGATGGAGGTATTAACATGCTCATTGTCGGCGCTATTATGGGATCAGACAATAGCAGCAGCTTTCTTTTGCAGAAGTCCTTTTTATGATTGTGTTCAACTAGACTGTTAGCAACCGAGCTTACAGGTTGGTAGCAATGTGACTAATAGATGCCATTACAAAGAAGGATCATTGATATCTTTTTAAATGAAGGCACATGCAGGTGTTTGATGAATATGTTTCATATTCATTCAAAAGTGGTGATATTTAGCTAAGTATTACTATCATACTGTGGCCCAACCAGGTAAAACACAATTCCAGAGATAAGTAAGTTTTCTGTCCACACTGAAATCAAAAATGCTGTGCAATGCAACAAAATCACAGGCAATCTGAAAAGTGTGTGGACGGTTTCCTCTGTTTGCATGCTCTCTCACACTCCCATAAGAGCACATACTTTGAATGTTCATGACTTCTGTGATGCTTCACCAGACTTCATCCTTTTTAGGTTGTTATTTGTGGAACTTGTGTTATTTGTCATATATTTTTCAATGCGTCTAGACTTCCACAATCAATTTCTCCTCGTCTACGTCTGGTGTTTAATATACATGAAAAGTGGGATTTTGCGCCAATGAGTTTTCAATGTGGGCTGGGCTACCTGGCGATGCCACAAAAATAGAAACAACCAAATGACAAAATGTCGCTAGCCACTTACAGCTGTCACAGCTGGTTAGGACAGAACATTTGGATTAACATGGAAGAGATAGCTTTTATTGCTTGTATAATATACCATTGATCATGTCATTTCACAGCTAAACCCATCACATCCCTGGAGCCAGTCCTCCTGGTTGAGGGCCAGTCATTCCGTGTGGCCGCTACATGCCGTTCGGTGGCTAAGCCAATAGCAGGCCTCTCCTGGGATACAGACCTGCCAGGTCAGAGCCAGAACAGAAGCTTTGATGATGGGGTGGCCTCTATCCAGTTTTCCCTCCACCCTCTCCGTGGTATGAATGGTCAGAAGCTGGACTGCCTGGTCTGGCACCCGTCTCAAAACGGCCCCCGGAGGATCAGCAATAACCTTGTAGTACACTGTGAGTCTTAATCTGTGAGATTTTTATTTGAGAACATTTTCACCTAAAAACTAGGATCTAACAAAGTCCCTTTAAGGCAAGCCAGCTCACTCGGCAGCCATGTTCGTAATGCTATTTTATATGGACACAAGCAGGATATAAGAATAGCTTCCATCAACTTAGATAGGGAAAGACGGAAATCTACAAAATGTCTGGTCAAGGTTTGGTGCCATAAATTGTGCTTCTTTAGCTTAGATCACATACAAAAAAAAGCAATTTTTCAGGTTGGTCCATGTTGAATGACGAGCAGCAAGGCAAAGATTACATTTAACAACATATATCTTTACTGATTGAAATGCAGGAGTTCAACACACAAATATTGAACTTCTTCACCCATTACTCTCACTTGCGCATGCCTATAAGCAAGCTTAGAAGAGCTTGGTCTGCTTGGAATTAAAGCTACAGAGCACTATTATTTTCTACAGTCTATTTAATGTGCATACCCATTCTTGATCAAAACTGACAGGTCTCTATCAAAAAGGACATTGGCTGTTTTAACTGTAAGGCAGGACAGCTGCCATATTCATCATTATACCAGTGACCGTTCTCATTCTATATCTGTAGTACTAAAATGAGTGATCCTCACGAAGAACAGGCTGGGTAATACTTCATCCAAAATGAAAAGAGAGAGAAAACATATTCTAGTTTTGCTACAAGGCTTTCTTTGACCATCAAGATTGTTTACCATTGTGACATTGCTTTCATGAAAATTAAGCACATATTCTCTGAAAAAAAAAATCT
This sequence comes from Moxostoma hubbsi, assembly GCA_032164185.1. Taxonomy (NCBI): domain Eukaryota; kingdom Metazoa; phylum Chordata; class Actinopteri; order Cypriniformes; family Catostomidae; genus Moxostoma; species Moxostoma hubbsi. Next base: position 52,610,622 of record JAVLUX010000002.1, read on the forward strand.
GTCATGGGGAAAATAAATATTATATTTACTACTGTAACGTAATGTAACTTTAGTACAGCAAATGCTACCATAATGTATACTTGTATACATATGTACACTCAGTGACCACTTGTGATTTCAGTACAGGTGTACCATTAGGTAAACCTGTACACCTAATTATGTGATTATCTAATCAGTCAATTGTGTGACAGCAGTGAAGTGCATAAAGTCATGCATATACTGGCCAGGAGCTTCAGTTAATGTTCACATCAACCATCAGAATGGGGAAAAATTTGATTTCAGTGGTTTCGACCATGGCATGATTTTTGATTCCAGACGGGCTGGTTTGATTATTTCTGTAACTGCTGAAAGAAGTGGGCATACCATATCTGTGTACCTCAGCAGAAATCGAGATCCATCAGAACAGTCTGTTTTTCCAGTCTTTAACTGTCCAGGTGTGGTAAGCCTGTGCCCACCGCAGCCTTGACTTTCTGTTTTTGGCTGACAGAAGTGGAACCCGATGTGGCCTTCTGCTGTTGTAGCCCATTTGACTCGAGTTATGTCATTTTGTGAATTTTGAGATGCTATTCTGCTCACTACAATTGTATAGAGCGATTGTCTGAGTTACCGTAGCCTTTCTGTCAGCTCGAAACAGTCTGTCTGTTCTCTGTTGACCTCTCTAATCAACAAGGCATTCCTGTCCACAGAACTGGATGATTTTTGTTTTAGGCACAGTTCGGAGTAAATTCTAGGGACATTTGTGTGTGAAATCCCAGGACATCAGCAGTTACAGACATACTCAAACCAGCCTGTCTGGAACCAGAAGTTATGCCACGCTCAAAATCACTTAGATCCAATTTTTTCCCCATTATGATGGTTGATGTGAACATTAACTGAAGGTCCTGACCGTATTTGCATGATTTTATGCATTATAATTGCATTAATATTTAGGTGTAGAGGTGTAAATAATAAAGTTGTCACTGAGTGCATATTTATGCAATTGTACTGTACAAATGTACTTTGCCGTTTGAATAATATATGATTTGATGAAAATGAGATTTTTCCACAGTACTGTAGGTTACTGTGAATTGATTAGACAGGTTTAAATGAGCTTAATTCTTGTGAAAATAATGTCACAATGCAATGGTCCTTGTCTTAATGCAAAATATACTTTCTCAGTTCTTACTTTGATTTTGGGGTTAAATATAACCAGGACATTTCTTTGCAGTTTTCATGAGATTCACCCAACCAGATTCTACATTAGGTTGAACTTTCATTTTCCAACATTAGTACGTTTTATAATGGTTTGCGGATGTGAATACATTATTGCTGCTCTTTTTTTCTCTGTATATTCCTTATATGGTGCGTCTCATTCAGCTCCCTAGTTCAGTAGTCAGATCACTGACCAGGGAGTCCGCCAGAGCGGTCCCATTCACAAAAGTGTTTCAGCGCACTAAAGCATTCGTTCCCTAAATATTCCCAGAATCCACCGTAAAAACCAGGGTGCATTGTTGCTCACTATGTTGCTTACTGGAAATATCCTCATGTCTTCTGAAGTCTCAAGTTGTTAGAGGATAAGTGCAAGTGTAAAATTATGAAGTCAAAGCCATATTTTCTCAGTAAAAGAGATTTTGTTTGTAATCATCTTTCATCCAAAATGTGAATGTTTTTGATGAATATTAATGTGCACTCCTTATAATAACACAGTTTTTATAGTCAGAACAAGTGAAAAAATCTACCAGCGCTGAAGAAGTAATCCAAAGTTACGTTACTGACCTTGAGTAATCTAACTGAATACATTACAAATTACATTTTACAGCATGTATTCTGTAATCTGTAGTGGAATACATTTCTAAAGTAACCCTCCCAACCCTGCTGATTAATACCAGCTGTGTATAAAAGCACAACCTTGTCATCGTGTCACAGGTAATCGAGTCATCTGTGTCCCAATGTTCAGTGGATGAACACCCTTGCCAGTGCCTGAATTTGTGTTCATAATATACTGATTCACAATTTAGGGAGCTAGGGAGCGAGATGAGATGCACCCTTGATCAGCAGTTTTTACTTGCTAGTGTGAACAATTAGATCACACAAAAACTAAGCTAAGCACATTCTTGCCATAATAGACTTTAATGTTGTTTTCTTGATGTGTGTCGCATCATGAGACATAGTAGAACAATCTAGACATGTCAAACGTATACGCCAGTGTTTGTGAATGACTCAGAATGATTATGAATGTTTAAGTGTGAGCATTCAATTTCAACTCATTTCCTGCTTACTGATATTGTGACATTTAAATATGATGAAACCGTCTTCCCAGATCTTTTTCTACATATTTAACTGAGATGTGTTTTGACCTGTGAGCTCTGCTTTTCAACATCTGTTTATGGACTTAATCGAGACTATGACTACATTGTTTCTGTCTGATTCATCGTTCCTTGAACTGTGCTTGAAAAAAGATCTGTGCTTTAGGTGAATGCAGGGAAATGAGTGCATGAAATCCCAATAATTACATGAATTATATTATATATTATTAATCATGTTTTTAATGCTATTAATAATAATGTTTTTATTGTGTCAAGAACTTAAAGGATCAGACGAACTTGTTGGTCAAACAGGAAGTTCATCCCAAGTTCAAATAAAAGTCTTGAATGTGAATTAGACACACCCAATTATGAGAGCAATTCTATCATTTGTGTTTGCCTGTCTGTGTGTGTGTGTGTGTGCGTGTGTGTGTGCGTGTGTGCGTGCGTGTGTGCGTGCGTGTGTGCATATGTATAGATCCTCCAAGTGCATTGATATCTGGCTATGATGACAACTGGCATGCTGAAATGTTAGACGCCACGCTACAATGTACTGGTCAAGGGAATCCAAAACCTCACCAATTCAACTGGACTAGGTAAAATATGAACAACTGTCTATCTAGGGTGAATACAGGTAAAGTGGGACACTTACGGGGACATTTTTGTATTTAATATTTCCTCTCTTTAAGAACTTTAGCCATCTAAAATGGTACTGTGTCAGCATCACATTTAGACACAACACCAATGACAAATGATTATGGTTAGAGGTCGACGATACGATAACTAAGGAGGTGTAAAAGGACGATAATCGATTCATCGGTCGATAGTTTTTCAAATCGATTTATAGAATGTTAAAAAAATGTGTCTTTCCTTTCAGAGAGGGGTACAGACAAAGACGCTGCAAGACTAAAAAAGAAATAAGATCCCAGATACAGTTTATTGTTCTAATTTACCAAATTAAAGGGATAGTTCACCCAAAACTCAAAATTGGCTCATCATTGACTCACCCTTATGCTATCCCATATGTGCATGACTTTCTTTTATCTGCTGAACTTAAGTGGGTATTTTGTTTAAGAAATGATCAGCTCTTTTGGTCTATTAAATGCATGTGAATGGGTGCCAACATTTTGAAGCTCCAAAAATCACATAAGTCAGCATAAAAGTAATCCATATGACTCCAGTGGATAAATCCATGTTTTAGAAGTTATATGATTGTTGTGGGTGAGAAACAGATCACTTTCAATTTCTTCTTGTGTTTATGGTGATTCACATTCTTCATGCATATTGCCCCCTACTGGGCAGGTAGGAGAATTTCTAGCAAAAAAGGACTTAAATATTGATCTCTTTCTCACCCACACCTATCATATCACTTCTAATGATTTGGGTTTAAACACTGGAGTTGTAAGGATTATTATTATGCTGCCTTTATGTCCTTTTGGAGCTGCAACATTTTGGCACCCATTCACTTGCATTGTATGGACCTACAGAGCTGAAATATTCTTCTACATATCATAATTTGTGTTCAGCAGGAGAAAAGATGTCATACACATCTGAGATGGCACGAGGGTGTGTAAATGATGAGAGAATTTTCATTTTTAGTTGAACTATCCCTTTAAGCTTTTTATAGCGTTTATATTTAACAGGTAAAGGGTTATGTAAATAAATAGATATTTCATAAGATGATTTCTTATTCATGAGGAATAAGGTTTATTATTATTCACAAGATATGACGTTAGAGATGCAACGTATGTTCTGATGATGCATGTTTCAATATAGTTGCAATTTTCTTTCCATGCCCTTGCTTCAAAAAAAATTGAATTACTGTTCCACATTAACTGTATTCACCCTATTTGTCTCTCCTCAAATCCTATAGTTATGCCTGTTGATCTGCTTTGTTTGTTTGTCTTTCTGTCTGTTTTACAACCAGTTTTTCTTTCAATCTGTCGTGGTTGGCATCCTTAACTGCATGCCAGACTAATCTGTAGGTGTGGAAGTGAACAGAGGTTCATTGACAATCCAGTTGATCAGATTTCCCAATTCTTTTGAAGTAATATTTTATCTACAGATACCGAGATGTAATTAATTACGCTCCAGTTAATTTTTGTGTTTAAGAACTGACAAACAGTTATGAGATATTTAGTCACACTCACACACCTATTTTCTTGCATGTTTGGAAGGAGTGACTAAAGGGGTGTCGACATGAACATTTCGTAGATCACGCACTCCTGAGCTCAGGCTCTGGACAAACATTCACTCGTTTATCCTCCTCTCTGCCTCGAGTGGGGAAACCTGTTCTCTGGCTGCTTGGTGTGAATGCAAACTAAATGAAGTAACTGTGGCCTGGTGTCTTGTTGCAACTTGTGCAGCAAACAGACAGAGTGCACTTTCACACGGAGGGAGAGAGAGGGGGATGGATGAGAACAGGGTGATTAGTGGACCTACAGTATGACTGCAGAAGAGTTGAGGGTGTCAGGGGTGTTCGCCTACATGTTTATATGTGTTTTATGAGATATGCATTATCTCTGTCCTCATGCAAATTGTGCTGTGCTTGACAAAATCTTGCCTGAAAGTTTAAAAACGTTCACAAATCCTTGTAGTTTGAAGGCCTTATGTACTTTGAATACTTTAAAATCTATACAGTGTTAAGAGTTGGCTAGCCCACATAATGATTCAATCAGTGTATCCAGAATTGTCCAGTATTAACTAGTCCTGTACTATATATTCTTTTAGAGTTAATTAACTAAAGACGTCATGCTTGTCCTTGTGGGACTTTTGTTCCTGCTTTTCACTTAAATGTGGAAGTGGCGAGCCAGGGAATCCTCTGTTCTCTGTATTTATTCAGATTCTTTTTACACTTTTCTGTGTGGACAACAAAAATGGTCACGTCATTTTTATTTGTACAGCGCCTTTCACAACACACATAATTTCAAAGCAGTTTACAGAAAATCACGCATTAACAGAAAATTAATCCGTAATATATATAAAATCTTAGAGTCATCATTGTGTAGTTTGATTAAATATGATTATGAAGTGCGTATAAAAATAAGTAATTCAATAATAATTGTATTAATAACCCCAGTGAGCAAGATGAAGGCGACTGTGGCAAGGAACACAAAACTCTGTAAGATGTTGGTTAATGGAGAAAAATAACCTTGGGAGAAACCAGACTCACTGTGGGGGCCAGTTCCCCTCGGACTAACCCCACCCTAACCCTAAACCAGACTCACTGTGGGGGCCAGTTCCACTCTGGCTAACATCATGAAAATAATATAAATATTACTTATGTATATTGCAAGTCATGGTTTAAAATGAGTAAACTAAGTAAGTGTTAAGGGTCAGTGTTTAAACATCGATTTTGTTTGAAATGTAAGACTAATGACCAATGTCTTAGAAATTCATCCTGGATTAACTGCAGAAGTTCATATAGATGCAATTGTCCTTGTTAATTGGCTGATGAAGGCTTTCGTTGGTAATATATTGTATTCCATTTCAAGATTGTAGTCATTATTAGACCGAGGTGATGCAGGCCGAGATCAGTGAGGTGCTTCGCAGTTCAACCGGTTGGTAATTTCGGTGAGGTCTATCCTAAATCCAAGGTTCAGACAATGGCATATGAAGTTTCCCATGTCTTATGGTTGGAGTTGGCATCAGTTCGTCCTCTGAAGTCCATTGTAATAGACTGAAGTGATGTCTGGCTGGCACTGGCTGCTATTAGTCATCATCACACAGCAACGTGTAGCAATGGAGTCTGATAACAAGCAGGAATGGAGCTAGCTCTGTCCGGTTCTGTTGACCTCGGAATTGAAGTCCCGAGGTTGAGACATGGAAACATATAGACACACAGAGAACGGCACTCCTCTCCTCCTCTGTGGCTCTCAGCTCCCTTTTATTGCCTCTCACTGCAACACAGAACAGCTGTTATTAAAATTACCCACAGGTGTAACTCCTTACCACTCTCATCTCACTATCTCACTCTTCATTCACAAATCGGCTCTCAACCACGCCCCCACCTCCACAATAATGTATTTCAGAGCACAGCATGGAGCTGTAACCAGAGGTTGTGCTAGAAAAAAATCGTTATGTCACTCTGTCGGACTAAGTTCTAAAATTTGTATCTGTCAAACTTGTTTTCATTTAATAAATACAGAGACTATATTCAGGTGTGTAGCATCCATTATGTAAGGAATAATTGATAACGGACCGTTGAATTATCAAAAAATAAAGCACACCCTAGGTGGTAATGCGGTCACGATCAGTGTGAATTATTCTGCTAGTACCAAGGTTACCCCACCTTAAGACATCGTTCAGGGTTTAATCTTTTCTTCCCTAAAACACTTGTGAGTGGAACTACTTTCTTCTTCCACAAATTCAGCATCTTGCTTTGATACAGCTGAAGCCTTAGTTGCTTGTTCGAAAAAGTCATTTTAGTACTAGCAACGGAGGACTGCACTGCTTTACTGGAGCACTTACTGGAGTAATAAAGTAGTGCTTTTGTGTGTATGTGTGTGTGTGTGTGTGTGTGTGTGTTTGTTATTGAGTGATTGAAAGAGAGAATGAGATAGATCGCTTCTGGGATAACATTTTTTGTTGCAGCACTCATCAGAGATAACATTGCTTCAAAATCACCAATATGTAAGTTTAAGCACTTCGCAGCAGCAGCGAGTGTCGCAATATTTCCGTGTGAAACCTTTACTTTTTTTTTGTTTTCAACCCCACTGAGATGCAGGTGTATGCTGACATAACGGCTCTGTTTTTCACTCATGAGTAAGTGTGTGCGTAATGTGTATGAGTATGTGTGTCCACGCGTGTGAGGGCTTAAGAGAGGGGGAGTGTATTGATCAAGTTTGCCTCACTTTGATAAAGCTCAAGCCTCCGTTGCTAGTTCAAAAATGTCACTTTAGAACTAGCAACGGAGGATGCGCTGCATTTTAGCACAAGAGTAACAAGGTTGTGTGTGTGTGCGTGTGTGTGAGACAAGAGCAAAATAGAGAAAGAAAGAAAGAAAGAAAGAAAGAAAGAAAGTGTGGGAGCACAAGGATGCTTTTCAATTGAAATTGAAATATATGTTGGATATTTTAAACATTGTTTGTCATTCTCATCTGATGTACTTAACTGTCTTTGTTTTAATTGGTTATTTTGTTGTGGTAGCCTGTATGGCGAAGGGATATGGAACCGTTTGCGGTCAAGACATGAAACTACTTAATAGCTGGGTGTTTACTTGAAAAATAATTGGACACCTTGTAATGTCTGTCAACCAATCAGAATCAATCATTCAACAAACCCGTGGTATAAAATGGCATAAAGGCCAACAATACATGACAGTGTATATATATATATATATATATATATATATATATATATATATATATATATATATATATATACTTTTGACTCAAGCATGAGCCTGGTGAAACTAGAGGTGTTCTAGGGTGAAATAGCTACAGTCAATCAACCGCTGAGCTAAAGCAAGCTTTTTAAACTTTATCGGTTACATGCGGCTTTGAAAGGTAATAACCGCATACATTCGATCGTAAGACTTCACAGAACTTCAATTTGCCTGATATCAACTTAAAGTGGCACAGATGAGAAGCAAGCACATCTTTTTTTTGCAATTTATGATCATGCAGTGACATACTGACATGATGTAATTATGCAATCATGAAATCAGATCCAAAAGAGATGCATATTGCGATCAGATGTAAATGGTGATGCCGTCTGTCCACTTGTGATCAGAATGCCCTAAACACATGTTATTGCCAGGCAAAAAACAGGGGTAGGAGGGAGTGAGAAAGTGGTTTGCTTGTGATTTTTTTATCTGTCAAAATGACTGAAAGCATTTGGGAATATCCATCAGTCTTTAAAGAAATATGTAAATTATGGAGAATTTTCAGTTAACCCAACCCCTGTCTGTAACACTGCATACAGAATGAAATGAGTTCTTAAGTGCAACCAGCAACTTTGCTTTACTATAGATTTCAAATGCATTTAATTTTTTTGTTGGATGATTTTGGTTTTAGGTTTTAACCTTATTTCCTTGTTTATACAGGAAAGGTGAAGTTCTACCAGAGGGTGTGACCGTGGATGGTGGCATTCTTCGTTTTAGTAGGCCCCTCCTTTTGACAGATCAAGGAGATTATATCTGCATGACCACCAATCAGGTGGGATCTGGTAAAGCGGAGATTGCAATAATTATATCAGGTAAGTGTCTCTCTATAACCACATATGCGCTTTGGTTTAACATTGAAATGTAATGCATAGTGCTGCCATCTAGTGAAAGTTATTAGGCAATGGCTCACACCCATAAAATTAAAATGTTATGGGAGTGCATGTGTTCTGCATTCAGGAGTTAAGCTCAATTAAAAGCATCTGTGGGATGCTGTAATTAACCACAGTCAATAATGTTCATTTCCCACTCAGTTTGTTAAAACAAATATAAATCATCTTTACAGTAGTGCACTTCCAATGGAAGTATATGGGGCAAGGCATTGCCCAGGGATAAAAGTTAAAATACATATTATTATTATGATTATTATGATTTATTTTTCATTATAACATTATGTTTAATCTTATGTGCTTATATGTGACTATTGTGATAAAAGTGCTTACTGACAATGACCATGTCAAGCAAATAAACCATTAATTTTGTATGTATGGAGGAAAGATGCAATGAGAGTGAATGGTGAAGTAACATCTCCTTTTGAGTTCCATGGAAGAAAGAAAGTCAAATGGGTCTGGACCAACATGATGACTGAGTTCAGATCACTGTAACAAAAATAGACGCTGCAACTTTCAAATGTAATGCCTTGGGAATGCCATGCCCTATAGACTTTTTGATCGAAAGATGAGTTGAAATGATCATCTGTCATAATTAACAGCATGCCACAGGTGATGTCCCTATAGCTTAACCTGTTTAGAAAGTGGAAAATTCCTTAAAAGGTGAGCATGCAAAATCTAAGTTGTGCATGCATGTGTGTTTGTTACAGAGTCATCTAAGCGGCAGACGTCAGTTAACCACATACTGATGATTATTATTGGTGGAGTGGCCTCAGTGGTCGTTCTCACTCTTGTTATAGTGATCATTTCCGTAAATCGGCACTATAAACGCAAAAACCAACATCTGGCCATAGAGCTGGACGCAAAAAAGTAAGCAGTATTTTTTTTTTATATGTCTATATTTTAAACACAAAATAATTGAAAAGACTGATACAAGAATACTATAACTCTGTACATTCGTCACATGTCAATATTTCCGTTTTACTCTTTTTCTAAGGGAAGAAATCAGCACTCTATCAAGACAAGCCTCGATTAGGAGAGTAAACTCAGGCAGCGCAGACAACAGATACTCGGTACAGATCCACACTCAAACACCTCTACACTGTGTATCTAGTTCTTTACCTGCCTATTATAGCTATATAACTTAATATTTCTTTATTTGAGGACATAATGCTTCATTGTACAGTATGGGTGAATATCACGGAAACATGTCTAGGTCACATTCCACCATCTAAAAAAACAAAAGACACAAAAGAACAACACTTATGTACATAATACGTACATTGCATCAAATTCTTAAGTACATGTTAGTTAAGGACACCTGATATAAAGTGGGTCCGATTTAGAAATATGAAATTGACAGGTTTTGCATATACAGTTGTACACAAGTGTGTATGTTGAATGCCAGTTTTATCATCTCCCTCCATCTCAATCCACTGTATTGGTCTTCTTTCAAAAGGACGATCATCACTTAAGAGTTGAGGGGACCTTGCGCACCAGTCTCTCCTCCCTGGTTCGTCTGTATTTTAATTATTTCTTATCTTCATTTCTTTCAGAAACTCATGTTATGTTTTTCTCTCTGGCTCTCACATAAACACTCAAAACTTTCTCATTCCCAGGATCGTCCTCACTCCAGGGATAGTCGTTCCACTCTGGGTGTGGTGGACTACCTCGGCCGTCCTGCACTTCATAACTCTTCCAGAAGATGTAGAGACAAAGTTATGGAGAGAGACAGAGATGACAGAGAAGCCACTCGATTGATGGAGTCTTTTGAATGGAGCAGTAATATGTCACAGGTATGAATAATTAAATATTAATTTTGTGAGACTTTCCACCATCGGCTTGTTGTAAATCAGAATTATAATGGACTGACTGACACTTTCTAGCATTTTACCCTAATACTGTATATAATGCAACTACTCCAAACAACACTATTTTGTATATTAGCTAGTATGATTAACAACACATCTAGCATTTAAAGGGATATTTCACCCAGAAATTTAAATTCTCTCATCATTTACTCACCCCCATACCATCCCATGTGTATATGACTTCCTTTCTTCAGCAGAACATGTTTGAAGAAAAGAACATTTAAAAATATCTCAGCTCAGTAGGTCCTTAAAATGCAAGTGGATGGTGATCAGACATTTGACGCTCCAAAAATCACAGACAGTCAGCATAAACCCCATCCATATGACTCCAGCGGTTAAATTAATGTCTTCTAAAGCAATACGATCACTTTTGGTGTGAAAAAGGTCAATATTTAAGAACTTTTTAACTATAAACCACTGCTTCCGGTCAGCAGCAGCAGTATGCACGTGTGATTTAATCACAAGGCCGTAGCCTTATATATAATAAAAATGGATGGACCAAGTTTTCACCTAAATATTTTTTACCAAATTTTCATTAACAGCGGAGAAGCGATGCAATCAAACAATTATTTCACACTTGCAGAACTCGTAATTTTTTGCATTTTTTAACTATTTTATAAATATATATTTGAAGTCAAAGAATAATCTCTAGTATTCTGGGTGGGCCTACGCCACAGCGGTTAAATTAATGCCTTCTAAAGCGATACAATAGTATTTGGTGCAAAAAAGATAAATATTTAAGTACTTTAATCATCTTTAACCATAACTATAACTATAACCATCACGTGCACTCTGCAACAGTATACACTTTCACGAGAGCTGCTGACCGGAAGCAGTGGTTTCACACCAGAAGTGATTGCATCACTTTAGAAGACATTAATTTAACCGCTGGAGTCATATGGATGACATTTATGCTGACTGTCTGTGATTTTTGAAGCTTCAATCTGATCACCATCCACTTGCATTTTAAGGACCTACTGAGCTGAGATATTTTTTCTATTTTTCTTCAAATGCGTTCTGGTGAAGAAAGTCATACACTCCTGGGATTTCATGAGGGTGAGTAAATGATGTGAGAATTAAAAATTTTGGGTATACATACCCTTTAATGCTTTAGTAATGCGGATGCATGACACACTTAGTAAAGTACATGATTTATCACATTTACAACGATGGGGTTAAAGCACATATACAAAAATAACTAAAAATAACAACATAAATGGGATGTAATAAATGTAATTTTCCTATCCAGGAAACACAACTCCACCCTCCTCTCCGATCTCGGAACGGCTGTGCCATTTCCCTTGCAGATGGGACAACACAATCAGGAGGCAGTAGCAGAGGAGGCAGCCGAGGTCATCATTCACCTATAGTGTCCACATACCCAACTCTTACCGACGAAGAGGAGGAAGATTCTGTTAGCCCTACAGATGAAGATTTAGCCGTTCACAGAGGCATAATGGAGCCTGATGGTTTTGAAAATGGCGGCAGCGAGACGGCGAGTTCTCAGATATCGGAGGCGCTTTCTAGTCATTTTGAGCAAAGTAATGGCACTCTATGGCCCAAGTCAAAACCCAATAACATCCTGCTCCCCGCCAACAGCACTACCTTGCTCCTCACTCCCTATAGCTCAACTATCCACAAAGCTCAGATCGTTTAGACCCTAAACTGCTTCGATTTGTATTTTTTGGCTCAGTTTTTGGAAACGTCTTTCATTAAAAGAATCTTGAATTTATTATAAACACATTGAATATGAAACAGAAGGATTTGGTCTTCTGTAACTTCACTTTCCAATGGGGGTGTGTCTAGACCCAAGATAAAGACTTTCACATACATTTTTTCAGAACACTAACACAAAAGTGGATGTATAAATCATATTTTTGCATAGAGAACATATCAAAGTATTTAAAAAAAGTTACTTTTCATTTAGATGGTGCCTTTTATTCAAACTGATAATATAAACAGTCATAGCTATCAACTTTTTGAACTTTTATGCAAATACATTGTCATGGTGGCAAAAATGTGGACCAAATAACTGTGAGGCCAGCATCTAACTTAGGGTTTCTCAAACCTTTCTGAACAAAGGAGCCCTTTCGTGACCCTAAAGTGTTTGTGGACCCTGGTTAAATACACAGTCTTCAAACATTTTTTTGTTTTGAATCTACATTGTGATTCTGAGAGCTGGCTGGTTTGGTTCCAGGATTATAATTCTTCATTGAAGAATACTTTGAAATGCCTATGGAGAAAATGAACTTTTGTATACAAGGAATTTTCTGGTTATTTGCAATGGACCCCAAGGGTTTAAGAAGCGTTGATCTAACTGAACTCGGACCAAAAGAACAGTATCAGCATTACTCGCATAGTACCTCAGTTGCATAATCCACAATGTATTCTGGAACTGGACCTCTTGACTATTAAGGGGCAAACCATGTGTTTCAGGTACAGATTCAATACAGCTTTTGTGACTGGCTGTTGTCTGTTCACAGAATGTCAGTTACATTGTTTACAACATGTATACTTCATTATGTAATAGTGCTTTAAACATATTTAGTTTGACAACACTTTTGGTGTTACCACAAGTTAGATAACCACAAATTCAAACACTGCTGTGACCTCTTTTTATCTATCAAAAAATAATGCCATGTTCCTGATGCCATGTTTTGCTGTATTCATTTTATTTTAGTATATTATTTGTTACAACAGAGTGTGGATGTGGCTTTAACAGCCAATTAAATCTACCATATGTAACTATGTTTGACTAATATCTGTAAACACTGGATATTAAACTGCATGGTTTGACATTTTTTGGCAGTTGAACAGAGGTTCAACAGGGTGTGGGGTGTGGTGACTCCCTTCCAAATATTTACAACTTAATTCACGCTAGCGCCATCTTTGATTTATAATGGGAATGACAACGAGCCTGTGAGGGATATATTTACAGTCTCTTCAATGGCACGAATGGTACAGTTGTTGACAGAGGTGGATAGAGTAGCCAAAAACTGTACTCAACTAAAAGTACAATTACTTCAAAAACATAATTACTCAAGAAGAATTACTAACATAAATAATTACTTAAGTAAGAGTAAGAAAGTATCCAATTAAAAGAGTACTCAAGGAGTGCCTAACTTGTTACTTTCACAAATGACATAATAGACGTTACTCCCCTATATTCCATTACATAATACAGATTGAACCTGTATTCTAGAATTATTATTATTAGTAATGGAAATTCTGTCATCATTCACCATCATGTTGTTCCAACCCTGTATGACTTTCTTTTGTATCTTTTTATATTGAAAGTGACTGAGACTGTCAGTCCCTAACATTCAATATGTTCACCCAAACATATTTTGTGTTCTACATAATACAAAGCCTCACACTGGTTTGGAACAACATCAAGGTAGAGAAATGATGACAGAATATTAAACTTTGGCTGAGCTATCACTTTAAAGAGATAGTTTACCCAAAAATGAAAATTCTCTCATCATTTACTCACACTTATGCCATCCCATTTTTGTTTGACTTTCTTTCTTCTGCAAAACACACATTAAGATTTTTAGAAGAATATTTCAGCTCTGTAGGCCAAAAGTTTGATGCTCCAAAAGGCACATAAAGGCAGTTTAAAAGTAATCCATAAGACTCCAGTGGTTTAATCCATGTCTACAGAAGTGATATGATAGGTATGGGTGAGAAACAGATCAATATTTGTCATTTTTTGCTAGACAGAAGGGGCAATATGCGGAAAAGAATGTGTCCACACTCATCATCCACACCACCACTTCTGAAGATACTGATTTAACCACTAGAGTCTTATGGATTATTTTTATGCTGATTTATGTTTGTTTGTTTAGTTTTAAATTGTTGCCACCCATTCACTTGCATTGTATGGACCTACAGAGCTGAGAAATTCTTCTTAAAATCTTCATTTAAGTTCAGCAGAAGAAAGAAAGTCTTCAGAAGGAAGAGTAAATAATGAGAATTGCAATTTTTGGGTGAACTATCCCTTTAAGGGCTCTTGTCAGATCTGGATGAATTTGTCAATAAGAAGAGATGTTTGGAAACATTTCTAGTAATTATTACAGTCCCACAAGGACATTATATATAATGCTGAAATATAATGCCTTCTTTTGCTATTTCATAGCTTTTAAAGTCCTGTGTGGATTCTTATTTTAGTGTAGTTACAGTTTTCAGTGTTGTAAGTATTTAGATCGTAAGTTCTGTACAGCAGTACTGCCGCTCTCTAAATGCAGAGCACAGAGCCTACATACGGCACCAACTCCGGTCATGGAACACTCACTGTGTCTGAAACCGCCCCTACCCACTATATAGTGCACAATTTCGAGTTTTTGCTATTTTGTAGGAGTGTCTGAATTCTGAGTGATTCTGAGTACATTTCAAGTATACTCAATGATGGTTAATTTCCACCAATCCACCACGGGGAAGACGTACTGGGAGTTTACTGCTTCCTTCACTCCTGCAATGTTTTATTTCATGCTGAATGTAGTAAATTACTTTTTGACAAATCATTACTGGATTAAAATAACATAATAACATTTTAAAATGTACTCTTTATTTTAACAAATTTGTTTACTTTTTATATTAACACACAGTATATATTAAAAATGACAAACAGAATGAAGATTTATTGTATTAATATATTATTCAATAAGAATAACAAATAAGGCCCAAATATTTTAAAATTTCATATGTGGCGTTTCTGCATCAGCCCCAGAGCTCCAACACTCACATCCGAATTCACTCATTTCATTCACTTACTGCTGAGATGTAGTGCACTAACTGCCATTCACTATATAGGAAATAGTGAATGAGTGAATAATTGCAGACACAGCCACTCTCCTTGCGACGATTGCCTTGTGCACATCACACACACATGTGAATGGCAGCGATTAACTTGGATGTTTGCATGGATTTGTACAGTTAATCCGCCTGAAGTAGCTGCGATAGTTTCCAGTACCCTCGCGAGGGCATGGAGTATATGCATAAATACTGCTTATGACATGCGGGACAAAGCACACTGATATGTTGCTGCAATGATTTAAAAATGTACACTTAAAAACTGATGTCATAAGAGCCCAGTTACAGAATCACACTGAAAATGACCATCTCATTACACAGAAAAGCCCACGTTAGAATTAGAGCCAAAACTTACCTCAGCGTGCTGCCTTAAATTGGAGCTGTGACATTAATCTTGAAATATCAGCTTGTCTTGGTGTTAAAAGAAGGCATTGCATAATGGGACAATTCTTTTTAACACTGTGTGGAGCTAAGAAAGTGTTCCACTTTGAAAAGTTTGATGCTGCTGCACTGATGACTTGAGTGACAGTCTCATCACTCAAGTGGGAGTGTCTCATCATGCACAGCTGTGAATGTTTGCTCTCAATCTCTCAATAAATTACACATTAATTCAAATTAAACCCAGTAATGTAACAACAGTAATGCCACACATTGTAAAGAAGTAAAAATAAAATTAATGAATTAGAAGTTTACTTGAGTGAGAGTAAATAGTACCCACTTTTAAAAACCATTTTCCCCAAAATGTTACTCAAGTAAATGTAACAAAATAGATGTAACGAGTTACTGCCCACCTCTGGTGGTGTAAAATGCTTATGGGACATTGACAAAAAAGGTTGTCTAAGGAGTTAAAAATAAGAAATATTTTTAATAAAAATTTTTTTTATTAGTTTCAATTAAAACACTTCAATTCTTAGAAATTTAATTTTTATGTTCAATCTGGTCTCATACTACATGTTTCTGTACAGCATGTTCTATAAACACTTTTTAATAATGTAATGTGATCTAACCATAGAGTAAATTGTAATGTAATCCATTCTTTGCACCTTGAATACATAAGAGGAAAAACACTTTTTTTAAAAGAAGTTTTGAAAAGAAAAAACCTGGTAAAAAAATATATATTTTTTTATACATCTGATGAATTTTTTTGTCAAAAATAGCAATACATTTTCCTCAGGGTTACACCGCATGACCAGAACAAAATGTGCCTTTTCATAAAAAAATATGTTTTTTTTAAAAAACTTTGCACTGTCTTGCTGTTCTCAAGGTGTCCACTCTGTTTTATTCTCAACATAAACAACAAAATCATGTTGGTTACACCACATGACTTTGATTTTGTGGACAAAAGCATTTTTAGAAAATGAATCATTAATTGTTTCACTGCTTATTTTTTTTAAGAAATAATAATAAAATATTATTCTGCAGTAGTCATGCTTACATTTATTATTTCAAGAATTTCAGCTTTTTAATGAGCTGGGGTTGTAATTGTTATTGTAATTTACTATTAATTTTGTAAATAAAATCCATGTTATGATCATGAATGAAACACATACCCTTGCATCCCTTCCTCAACTCGAGCATTGGGTAAAAAGCTCCTAGATCACATCTGATTTTCCAAAACTCATAGTTCTAGAGTCTAGAGTTCTTTGTATACTAAATGTTCTTGGAAAGATATTTCATCAATGTTTTGTCCGCAGAATGATCCAAAAAAAAACTTTAAATAACTTTAAACTGCAGTACAGACCATTGAAGAGACTGTGAGTCTGTCCCTCACAGCCTCAATGTTAATCCCTTTAAAAATCAAAGATGGCGCTAGAGTGAATAAGGTTGTAACATTGTTCCCCGTCTGTCGCTCACTCGACGTTGTGTCAAATGAGCGACACAAGGGGTTTTTCTTGAAGGCCTCGGTTACCTCTGAACTTGAGACAAGGCCAATGAGAAATTGGCAGACAGAATTTGCATGTCCCTCCCCTGGACATACGAGTATAAAAGGAGGGAATCGTGCATCTGTCCATTCAGAATTTTTTTCGGAGCCAAGCAGTTGTGCGATCAGCGAGCTGAGATCACTTCTGTTCCACTCACCTCTGCAGATCTACGGCGCATATCAGTGGCTTTCTCCTTCTCTGCTTTGCCCCTGGGCACTTCGACAGCGCTTCTGATAGAGAATATTTTCTTTAAAGAGTTTATTTTCTCTAAAAGAGCACACACAGCAGGCGTTGAACGTCCTTTTCAGGAAGCGTCTTTGTAAAGATGCCCTTCCGCCTCTGTGTAGTTCTTGGATGCGGTCGATATCTCTCCGCTCCTGACGGTCATAGATGCTGCCTCGTGTGTCTGGGCTGCAATCACACTGAGGCGACGTTTGTGGATGGTTCTTGTTCTCACTGCAAGAACTTAACCATGGCAACATTGCGGTCGCAGCTTTCCTTCCTAAAAAGGAACACGCCTCCAGCCGCCGCCCGTGTTGCTCCTTCTTCCCACTGGATTGAGGACCACCCGGCTGACAATGGAGGCGATATGGGGATGGCAGTGGGCTCGGTTTTGCTGGGTAAATCTCCACGAACCACCTGCCCCCCAGGCACGCTCGTTGACTTCAGTCCCAGCTCGAGGTGAGAGCAGCTCACCTCACGACCAGTCCGACTATTCCCTCGGTCCCGCCGAGCTGGATGATGAAATTGCCACTGCATCAGAGAGTGTAACGGCATCTGAGATGGAAGACGACTGGGCTGCCGCCTTCAGGTTGGCCCACCCAGTCTGAGGCTGATACCCTGATGGCCGACATGCTTGCCCAGGCCGCTGTGAGCGTGGGATTGGACTGGAACACTCTGTCCTCCCTGCACACCTCACGGCTAGACGATTGGTTCCTCGGGTCTGGGAACCGCTCACAGCCACCTCCCCCCCTCCAGTTCCTTTCTTCCCGGAGGTGCATGATGAGCTGACGAGGTCATGGAGGGCACCTTTCACTGACCACAACCGACCTCCTTGCTCATCCGCTCTCACTACCCTCGACAGCGGGGCTGCCCACGGGTACTCGGAGGTCCCCCAGGTGGACAGAGCGGTTGCAATCCACCTGTGTCTGGAAAATGCTGCCAGCTGGCAGGATCGCCCGGCACTCCCCTCCAAGGCCTGTAGGATGACGTTGTCACTGACCGCCAAAGCCTACAGCCTAAAGGCGGAGAGGCCGCCTCCGCACTGCATGCTATGGCCCTCCTGCAAGTCCTCCAGGCCAAGGCACTCAAAGATCTGCACTTGGGTAGTCCTGACCCCGACTTGCTGCTGGAACTGCGCTCTGCGACCGACCTCGTCATCCGGAAGTGCATGCCCCCCGTCTCTGGATGGCTCCCAAGCGTTCCTGAGACGGACGACCCAGGGAACGAGACGGTTGCTCCGGAGCTGGTAAACAGACCATTCCGTCCCCCGGTGGAGGGCTGGGAGGAGAATCCTCATTTACCCTAATTTCCTTTGCCGAACCCCCTTCGAGCTGCGGTACCCATATTCTCAATAAAATAGCTATTTCCTTGTTCCCTGGGTCATCTGTCCCGCAAATGCCATTCTCACGGCAACCTGGTGCCAAACATCGCGGAACCCTCACCTCCGGACCCATGACTGCCGTCCCCCTGGTCGGCCGGTTCTGACGAGTCCAGAGGACGCCTACACAGGACCTCCTCCTCAGTCACTAACCCACCCCCTGCCAGGTGCGCGGAGCTTTTCTTAGCAAAAAAGCCTTGGGACACGCCTTTGCCTCTTGTCGCAACACTACCTGCTCCACTCCACTGTGAAGACCCACCAGGTATGTCGAAACCGATCGTCCCCTTAGTACCCCTTGCACGGAGCTTGGACGTGTGGCTTTCACTTCCCAACCCATTGCATTGGTTGGCCAGGACCATCCGACTCGTTTGGAAAAAAAGAGCAAAGCTCGCCCTGGTTCAGTGCATCTCTTTTCTCGGCTCAATGACAGCACACCTCAGCAACAACCGTGCACAGTCGGTGCTGAAATGCCTCACCTTGTTCAAGCCAAGCACAGCGGTTCCTCTAAAACAATTCCAGAGGCTCCTGGGGCATTTGGCATCCTCTGCAGCAATCGCACTGCTGGGGTTGATGCATATGAGACCGCTTCAGCACTGGCCTCAGACTCGAGTCCCAAGATGGGCATGGCGCCGTGGCACATAATGTGTGTTCAGCACCCCTGCCTGTCACCAGATTTTCAACCCCTGGACAGACCTCTGTTTTCTGCAGACAGGAGTTCCCCTACAGCAGGTGTCCCAATGGGGTTGGGGTGCCGTGTGCAATGGGCACGCAGCCGCCGGCTCCTGGACAAGGTCCCAGCTGTGTTGGCACATCAACTGCCTAGACTTGCTGGCTGTAATTCTTGCCCTACGGAGGTTTCTCCCGCTACTTCGGAGCAAGCACGTCTGTTCAGACAGCACCATCATGATAGTGTACATAAATCCCCAAGGTGGCGTGCGCTCTCGTCACATGTCACAACTCGCCCGCCATCTCCTCCTTTGGAGTCAGGTCACGAGGTGGGGGCTGACCCCCTCCACCTTGAATGTTTATGTAGCCGCTATATTGGCTCACCACGAAGCAGTGGACGGCAAGTCCTTAGGGAAGCACACCCTGATCATCCAGGCCACGGCTGTTCCCCTCATGGAATCTCTCCATAGTCCTCTCAGTCCTCCAGAGACCCCCCTTCGAGCCGCTAGATTCAGTCGAGCTCAGAGCCCTCTCCTTGAAGACGGTCCTCCTGATCGCGCTCGCTTCCATCAAGAGGGTTGGGGACCTGCAAGCGTTCTCTGTCAGCAACACCTGCTTGGAGTTCGGTCCGGCAGACGCCCATGTTGTCCTAAGACCTTGACCGGGCTACATGCCCAAGGTTCCTAAAACCCCCTTCAGGGACCAGGTAATGAATTCACCACATTTAACCTCCCCCAGCCTGGGCAGGATGTGGTCTCCATGGGGTGTACCGAGCCACTGTAACGGCCGAACCTTATTCTCGGCTCCTCAGTGCAAAGCCTGAATGGACAGATGCACGGTTCCCTCCTTTTATACCCGTATATCCGGGGACATGCAAATTCTGTCTGCCAATTTCTCATTGGCCTTTTCTCAAGTTCAGCAACCGAGGCCTTCAAGAAAGTCCCCTAGTGTCTCTTTATTTGACACAACATCTTGTTCCCTCCATCAGGGAATAGAGGTTACAACAGTAACCTAGACATTTCCACCACAGTTATTGATAAGCTGCTACATTAAAACTGTGGTTTGTAACTGTGGTCAAAAGTAGAAAATGTCATATTAAATTATTATGGTTTTGCAGTATTAACAATAACTGTAATAACTATGTTTTTTGGGGTAAATACTATGATTGTTTTTTTATGGACTTTGATAGCCTGTATAAAATGTTGCCATTAATTAATTGTCCCCCTCATGCCTACATAAATTTGGGTCATTCCAAATTTAAATTTGGTGCCATGTCAGTCCTCTAGACAAGTTGTGGTATTTATCATTTTTAATTTAGTATTGCTTTCTCTCACTAACATGTATTCATTTGCGGTTTAAATTTGCCATTTTAACACTGATAGCGAATGGTGTGTGTTTGTGTAAATTGTTTATTTTTATGTTTCTTTGAGCATGAGAAAACGGTGATCACTAACTGATTAGCTTCCGTCATAGAGTTTATCATTTTGCAAATAAAAACACGTTTTAGGCCCAGATCTTAATTTTATTTGACGCTATTCTACCGAATAGTTAATCAAAAAATTAATTGTACATTTTAAAATTATCTCAAAGAGCACAGGAATGAACTTTTATTACACCAGAACAGTGTATCACCGTCCATTTTGTTTACTCCTTACCATGGCAAGCTTCACACATCGCTGGTTTTAATTCTAGGCACATTGGTTTAGATATTTGAACACCCATCATCTTTCCTCCTTCATCGGTGTCGACGCTTTTCCCGGTTAATTTAAGTACCATCCAGTCTTTACTGTACATTTTTGTGCAATAGTCATTTGCATCTTTAAAAAAAAAATACAATAGTGTCAAATTTAGCGTGATGATGTGGATTAGTTTCTCCGTCAGTGCTAAGATTGACTTGATATAATTGTTCCACCAGACCATGCAAAATATTCCGGCGAAAACAACACACCGCAAGGAATAGTTTTATTTATAAAGCTCATTTGTAATTTCATTTTTATTTTGTATTATAATGTTTTTATGCCGAATCGTTTGATTTATTTTAGTAGTTCTGAGAAAGAAAAAGGGAAGAAAGTGAAGAAGGAAAACCACAAACAGGTAAACTGAATGAATGCAATCTGCCCTCTAGTCATGATGTCAACAATAGCACATTTTTTGCGGTTACATTCTAGAACGCGTTTCGTCATCCGCCTTTTTGCGTTTATGCCAGCTCGTATGCTTCTAAATATCGCAGCTATTTTCCCGCAGTGGTCGCAGACGCTGTTGTGTTTTACCTACATAAACGTACATGTATTTGCATTTTCGTTGTTTAATGTGTATATTGCATATTTTAAGCGTAATTAATATTGATTAGTTGTGATATTACATTTATTTTGCATTTACCAAAAATTCAAGTAGGAGATGTGTTGAAATGTTTCGTTCAGAGGAATCCTGAAGTAATATTGAAGCAAAGCATGCTCTCTTTAGATCAAAGCTCACACCGTGTCACATGTTTAGGATTAACAAAGTTGTAAGCTAGTAATAGTGACATGTTTACTGTTTGGAACACCTAGGTTTATTTAAGTTTTTGTTACTTTAGATGAAAAGCTCCTATATTTTTGGGGAGTGTCGAGTTTGTCTAAATCCATGTATTGATATTTCCCAGTCAAAAGGTCTCATTAGAATATGAATGTGTAATGGAAGGTAACCAAACACATACAGACATGTGAGAGCTTGGAGGCTTCTATAGTTGAACAAGAACAAGAGGGGCTCTCTCTTTTACCTCTTGGTCAGTAGAATTGAAAACGTACAATATCCCATTTAAAAGGTATACTTTTACTCTTTATTTACTCATTTAAAAATTACCACTAATGAAAATAAGAATACTTTTGAAAAATATGTTTCAAATTGTACACTCACATGAGAAATGTGAGTGCTGGGGTGTGCCAGGCTGGTTCAGCCCTGCAAACCATGACTGTGTTGTTAAAGGAAAAGGACTAAAGCGGCCCAGACCCCGAGCCCTTCAAACAGCTGAGTCATGCCTCCAGGTGTCTTTTGAGAATCACCTCTGGCTGCACATGTCAGAGATATAAGCCTTTTTCCTCAATTGCATTGTGTCCAGCAGGGACTCTTTGGTGATATCATGAGTGCGGTCACAGAGAAGGACCAGTCATCCAGGAAGCAGTTGGTTGCCTTTAAGTACAACCTGTCAAGGCGAGGTGGTGTTGTGGTGCAGTCGGTTTGCTCACGGTCCTCTTCTGGGCAGCGTCCCATAAACCGGAGTGCTCCTGAGGTTTTAGTTCTCCCCCAGAAGGCGTAAACTGAGCCAGCCATGGCCAAAACACAGAATTGTGCTTTCTGGCTCTCGTTCCAGCAGAAAACCTCCATCTGGGCAAGGCAAGATTTCCTGATGGTACGAGGACCTTAAAGCGGTGACTACAGCCTACAGAACAGTCTCTTCCAGCTCTAATGAAGGTCCAGATCACTTTCCGGTGTCACCAAAATAATTTTGTCGCTCTCCCTGTTTCATGGTAGAATCATAAACATGGTTCCAGTCTTATGACTGTTTGTGGTACTGTTAGCGGTGAGCCAGAAGTTTACCAGCTCTAACCAACTCAGTCACGCTGGGCGACTGCCCCCAATGATGGACAGCGTTCTGTCGCCGACAGTCAATTAAGAGCCCCTGTGTCCTTCAGGCCACCTTCTGAGGATCTCCAACTGGAAACTGAACACAACCGAGCACTTTGTTCAATAGTGTTCTGTCCTCCACCGTCACGGTGTGGGATATGCTGATTTTAAGTTCAGAGGTAAAACTCTCCTTGGCTGAGATGCGATAGAGAGAGACTTTTACAGACTTTTTTTTCTAGCGGTCAACTGATATATTGCAGAGGATGATAAATCGGCTGATATTTGTATTTTCGCCAATTTTTTTGAGGCTGTCCAAAATTATCTGCTCGCATGTGCTGAGACTTGTAAATGACCAGTCACGATTCATTTTGTTGTCACGCTCCAGGGTGTTACTACAATAATAGACCAATGCGCAACACAGTGTCATTTAAACGGTCCGCAAATCAGCCATGGCAGATGCGTTTGAACAGTTCCCTGTAACTTTTCTAATGATAAAAGGCAAATGTCAATAAAACTTGTATGAAATACCATTTGCAAATATGCAGATATGTTGTTTAAACCGAGGTCATTCATGAACCTCACAAAAATCCAGTCGAGTGCTCTTCTAATATCTTCCTCTGAAGCATGTATTCTGTCATCCAGAATCAAAAACTTTAGGATCAAAAGTTCCTCTCATTCACAAATAATGACGGTCACTCTGTAACAATTCAAGCAGGTGATCAAGGCCATTAAAACTGTCAGGAGATTGAGGCTCATGCTGGATCCTCATGAGCGGGTGATTGCAAAATGAAGGCTGCCTCCGAAACCAGGAAACCGTTGCCTCCGGTGGCGGTATATGGAGGTACGATGAAAATAAGGTTCTTTTCAAACTGTTCGGAGACCAGTTTCCTTAAGAGTTCCATTCATTCAAAACAGCTGTCAGTTAAGCCATTAACTGATTAAGCAGCAAGGTAGCAAGTCAGCTGCATACATTTTCGGATGCAGTCCAAGGTAAAAGCGCTTCACGTGTGCTATAAGTAAATGTCTTATTCAATATGCACTGTATGTACAATTGGTTTGATTCTGTATTTTTTGAGAAAATGTGACTGATGTGGACATGTCATCCATGGTTGCTGAACTACTGTGTATACTGTTATTTCCTTCTTCCTAATATATTAACAATTTCTTCATGTGCAAATAAATTACTAAAATTTGATTACTAAATAGAAATCTGAAGAAACCGCTATCTACCATTTAAAATACAATATATATTTTTTTAATTTTGTGTGAAATTGATTAAATATAGACCTAAATAAGATTGTTTGTTTTGTTTGTTATTTACTATATTAAATTGTGTGAAATATTGACATCTGTCATTTAAAGGAGGGCTCTAGCCTGTACTGGTCTTTAAAGGGATAGTTCTCAGTCACTCTTCTGTAGAACACAAGCTAAGATTTTTAGAAGAATATTTCAGCTCATTATATTTCAAGTCATTTCAATACAAGTGAATTATGGCCAGACTTTTGAAGCTCCAAAACGCAGATAAATGGATTATTAAAGTAATCCATTCAACTGCAGTAGATTAATCAATGTCTTCTGAAATGATCCCATTGGTTTTGGTTGAGGACAGGCCAAAATATTTTTTTTAAATTCACTACACCTTTGTCATTGCAATCTCTTGGCACAATCATGAATTCAAGCTCGATTACACTTCCTAGCAGGAAGTGTAATCTACAGAGCTTAGATATTCTTCAAAAAAACCTTAATTTGTGTTTTGCAGAAGAAATAATGCCATACACATGGATTGCATAAGGGTGAGTAAATCATTAAAGAACATTAATTTTTTGGTTAACTAATCCTTTTAATTGCTGCTCTAAGCGCAGTCAATTGGGCAAATAGCGTGTTGGTGCCCAGTTAGCAGGTTTTATTCTTAGGTAATGAAAATGGACTCGTTGAGCATGTCAGCGCTTTTGACAGATGCTAGCATTAAGTCTGTTCTCTAAGAAGTGTTTCACTTGGCCTAGTTGTCAGATGCAAAGTTGTTGTGAAGGACGGTGTCCAATTTGTGCAGGTATGCAGTCAACGGTCGTATGTCTTTCCCCATCTAGTAAGGACTGCAAATTATGTGGCACGTAAATCATCTAGAGCTCCTTGCACTTCTCTTGGCTCTAAGAGTTTTTCAGGCAGACATGCAAGGCTTTTACATTCTGGTCCATGTGGACAGCACTTGTGGGGCTCATAAATCACCAAACAGATCTGCATTCACACCAAACGATGGTTCTGGCGCATAAAATGTTCTTCTAGAGTGAGTCTTTTCTCCTCTCAATACGTGCTATGCATGTCCCTGGTCACCTGAACTGCAGGGCAGACTTGCTCTAGCATCAGGGAGACCAGGAGAATACAGACTATATCCTTTGACAGTTCAGAGGATTTGGGATTCTCACACTCAGGGGTTGTCGCAGCCAGTGTTCAACACCAAAGTACAGGTTGGAGCCCCCTTCTCAAGGCCTCGCTATGCCTACAAATGTCGCCATTTTTTATCTTACGCATACACTCTTTGAAGACTGTGCTGCTACTCGCTTTGGCATTAGTCAAACAGGTCGCCAACCTTCATGCCTTGTTGGTCAAACACTCTTGCTTCGTTCATACCAGGCAGTTCTCAATCCAGGGAGGGTTATGTGCCCAAAGTGTTGGCTACTCCCTTCAAGGCTTAGGTTGTTACCTTACAGGCATTCTCCCCTCTTATGTTTGAGTCGGACAAGTATAAGTAGCTGCACATGCTTTGTCCTGTGAGGGCATTGTGCATGTATATTGAACAAAAGAGTCAGTTAAGGCTGTCAGATCTGATCATTGTCTGCTTGGGAGGCTGTGCAAATGGTTTGGCTGCCTCCAAGCAAAGACTTTCTCACAGAGTTCTTAATGTCATTCCACTCGCTTATACAAATTACCTCATGGTGTTAAGGCCCAATACACCAGGAGCATGGATTCCTTCTGGGCTTGGGCAGAGGGACTGTCTCTAGAATATATCTGTCTGGAATGTTTTTACCACAAAACCATTTTAATATTCTTTCTCTTCCTGACTCTTTGGCAATACGAAGGTGCAGTTATTTAAAAAAAAAAAAAATTACTGTTGGCTAGTTGGCATTTTTCTAGTGCACGTGAATCCATAGCATTGTGTTATGGTATACAATTCAGCTACTGATGCAGCATCAAAGTGAATTAATTGAAAGGGAATGTCTCGATTATGACTGTAACATTTGGTTCTCCGAAAGGGAGGATCGAGATGCTGCATAGCCAGCAGCACTACTGAATTCTCGCTGTAAAGGGATTGAGAGATGACTCCCTTCAATCGAAAAATTCTGGAATGTGCTCCGGTTCATATGCCCACAATGACACGCGCATAAGTGGCGGAAAGACAAGTGCCATCTGCCAGTGAAATTGGCGTGATTCTTTATTGGATTCAGAGATCATCACTCCTGGGTGGAGTTCCCATGGCGTCAGCTATTGATGCAGGAACACTTTCCCTCCTTTTAGGGAACCAAGGTAATAGTTGTAACCAAGATGTTTTGATTGCATTTCTGCAATTTTGTGAACATCTCCTTTTTTATTTACTGTCTAAATAAAAGTTCCTGGTCTCATTGTAATTGTGTTTCATCAGCACATGTTATTCCAAAGCAAAAGTGTTTGTCGCCTCTGAAACGACTTTCTGTTGAAGTCATCTATCCCTTTATTTCTAGTTGTTTCCCTTGGAAATACATCAGAAAATGGGTGATTTATGTTGACCTTTAGATATGATGTTCTAACTTCTACAGGTTATATTTAACTTGGGCACATTGTACTTGTTTCTGTGTTATTGCTGAATGTTATCACCATTATTTCACCATTGATTGTAATTGCTATTATAAATACTATTACAAAACTTCTGACCATTATTACGTAGTCATTTGGGTTCCCTTAATCTTTGCTGAGAGAATGATTGATTGATTGATTGATTTGATTGGATGGTTGGTTGATTGACACACCTCTTAACTGTACATTTTTAAACTTCTCCCAATATAGCCATGTCCTTCAGGAGGGGTGTTGTCAGACAGAGTAAGTTCAGGCATGTATTTGCCCAGGCATGGAAGGCTGAGCATTGCCTTGATGATGTCAGAGTGTCACGTGTGACATGGGATGGTCCGCTGTGTGCTGCCAATCCGAAGTTTATCGCTGTCATCATTGAGGCTGGAGGGGGCGGATCCTTTCTTGTGTTGCCGCTTACGAAGGTTGGCTTACCTGCAATATTTGTTATGTTTGTAATTTAACAACAATTTCGTTTTTGTGTCGTCAGTTTGGATGTTCGTTTTATTGTTTGTTTTTTAGATATTTACTGTAGTTTTTTGCATGATCTTTTATAATCTGATACAGCTAATTCACCCTTTTACCTTGTTTAAATCCCTTCCATTTAGAATTCTGTAGATTTTCCCCCAAAAGTAGCACAAAAATTTCAAAAGAATTCTGCATATTCTGTCTGGGCCTTCCAGTAAGCAAGTATTGACATTGGCAGGTTTTTCTGTGTTAGATGAAAAGATGTCATCACTCACTATTCTCGTAAAAATCAGCATGAGTGAGGTGTCTAGCTTTCTCCTTTTATAAAAATAACCAGATGATCTCACAATGTTTTTATTGTCTAGAGTGGTAGAGTGGACCAAAACACCCCGACTGTGTGTGGTCACGCTGCTCCAGTGCTGGATGTGCAGTGGAGCCCACATGATGACAATGTTATTGCCAGTGCCTCAGAAGACTGCACTGTGAAGGTTTGTATCGTTCACTTCAACAAAACACTTATTTACTGTAATATAAACATTCTAATTTTCACTGCTCTCTGGAATCTCAATTCTGATTGGTCAATCACTGGATTATTTTTTATTTTATGGGGGGGGTTCACCTTTCCTTGTGGTGCTAACATGTAGCATGTCGTGTAAGCATAAACAGTGGTTTGCACAATGTAGCATCAATTAAAACCTGTTTAACTTTCCCTGTGGTGCTACTCATAGCATGTCTCAGAAACTATCTCTGAGATACGGCTTCAGGTTCTGCAGAAAGTTGTCGTATTCACATAAACAATGGTGAGTGAGATTCAGAGCTTGAATTTTAGCTCTAAAATACTCCACTGTCACAGGTTTAGGGTTGGGTGTTGGGCTAGGGAGTATGATATAATAATAAATTATCCATTCCTGTGGACTGTTCGTACAACTCGTTTTTGGTGCCACCCAGTGGACATTTCACCTCTGAACACTTCTAGCTTCGTTCACTGCTGCAGTGCACTACTGCTTTGAATTTTGGTAATTACAGACCGATTCCAGCAGAAGAACTTTCAACCTCCTGTTGCTGAATTCACAGTGTGATCAGTCTAATATGTGAGTGCACTTGCATGGACCACAAAGCCAACAACTCCGACAACTGGTCGTTTTGCAGAAAAATACAATATTTTGGTAAAATGACTGCTAAAGTCCATAATTGACCATTGTCCCAGCCAGTCAATTTTATACCATACAAGTTTTATATCTCTTGTATAACTCCAGGGTCAATATCTTTTCTCATATTAAAATTAATTTCAATTCGAATCAACATTTAACATCCATATATTTATTTATTTCGTAAGTAGCCGTGTCATAAGCGGGATAATGTATCGTTCGCTGGCTATTACAATAAATAAACCCCCTCTGGGGGACGCAAGATCACACTGATCACCCTGTTGGGTTTTATTTTGCTGTAATGAATGGATGGAGGGTTGGATAGATAGATAGATAGATAGATAGATAGATGATACAGTACATTGCATTTCTGTAACTTTTTCAAGCAGTAAATTTAGGTGTTAAGAATTATGTTCTTTTTCTCAGAAGCTTTTGGGTTAGAAATCATAAACTTCTATATTTTCTAAAATATTTGCATTGTATTTCTGCATCAATAGATTTGGCAAATTCCTGATGGTGGTCTTGCAACACCCATGTCTGAAGCTGTTGTGACTCTAGAGGGCCACAGTAAACGAGTGGGCATCCTAGCCTGGCATCCTTCTGCTCTCAACATCCTGTTGACTGCAGGTAAGCTCTTCCTTTGTGTATGCTTTTGCCTGCGCACCGTGCTGAAGTCGGATTAAGTCTTTTCTGGTGCACTCTGTTTTGCACTTATTCTGGTGTCCTAAATCTGCTTTATATCTTTTATCAAGCACTATTTTTGGATGCTGGAGTTGTTTGATGAATTTGTGCACATTTATGATGTGTGTTAAAGCTGAAAGGAAAGGTGTTTAAATGTAAATAAACATTATTTGACTCCTGCTACAAATATATATATATATATATATATATATATACACACACATACATTGGCGGCCAAAAGTTTGGAATAATGGACAGATTTTTGATGGAAAGAAATTGATACTTTTATTCACCAAAGTGGCATTCAGCTGATCACAATGTATCAGTCAGGACATTAATTATGTGAATAATTACTATTACAATTTGAAAAAAATGTTCAGAACTTCTTAAGAGTTCTCATGAAAAATCCTCCATGTGCAGCAATGACAGCTTTGTAGTTCCTTGGCATGCTAGCTGTCAGATTGTCCAAATACTTCCTGTAGCACTTGCCATATATGTGACTGTCTTGATGGGCACTTCTCACACACACCTTACAGGCTAGCTGATCCCACAAAAGCTCAATGGGGTTAAGATCCATAACACTCTTTTCCAAATATCTGTGTCCAATGTCTGTTTCTTTGCCCACTTGAACCTTTTCTTTTTGTTTTTCTGTTTCAAAAGTGTTTTTTTTGTTGCAATTTGTCCCATAAGGCTGCACCCCTTTACTCTTTACTGTTGTACATGAAACTGGTGTTGAGCGGGTAGAATTCAATGAAGCTGTCAGCGGAGGACATGTGAGGCGTCTATTTCTCAAACTAGAGACTCTGATGTACTTATCCTCTTGTTTAGTTGTACATCTGGTCTTCCACATCTCTTTCTGTCCTTGTTAGAGCCAGTTGTCCTTTGTCTTTAAGATTGTATTGAACACCTTTGTAAGAAATCTTCAGTTTTTTGGCAATTTCAAGCATTGTATAGCCTTCATTCCTCAAAACAATGTTTGACTGATGAGATTCTAGAGAAAGCTGTTTCTTTTTTGCCATTTTTGACCTAATATTGACCTTAAGACATGCCAGTCTATTACATACTGTGGCAACTCAAAAACAAACACAGACAATGTTAAGCTTCATTTAACAAACCAAATATTTTTCAGCTGTGTTTGATGTAATGGCAAGTCAATTTCATGTAACAAATGATACATTTATCACGATTACTCGAGGATAAGGTGTTGGAGTGATGGCTGCTGGAAATGGGGCCTGTCTAGATTTGATCAAAAATTACTTTTTTTTTTTTTTTTCAAATAGTGATGGTGCTGTTTTTTTACATCAGTAATGTCCTGACTACTTTTTGTGATCAGTTGAATGCCACTTTGGTCAATATATATAAAAAAAATATGCATATGTCAATTGCCTATGAACACATATATACCTGTAAAGAGCAACATGGTAACAAGTAACATACTGTAAATAAATCTCTAGTCTAAACTGAACCTTCCATATGAACAGATCTGTAATATATCAGTAACACTTTATAATAACGTTGTATTTGTTAACCTTTGAAAATGTGTTAGATATCATGAATTTGACAAGTGACAATTGTTCATTGTTAGTTCATGATGGTTCATAACAATTTAAAGTTAACAAATGCAACTTGTAATTAAAAAATGAATTAGTATATGTTTAAATTAATTAACCAAGAATTATAAGGGAAAGATTATTGTTCATTGCCAGTTCATGCTAACTAATGTCATTACTGAATGTTTACAAATATAACCTTATTGTAGAGTGTTACCAATATATCTTTAGGTTGAGCATATACAAAGGCAGGGATCTTTGGATTTGTTTGTATGTAAATATCTGAGATGCAAATCCTTGCTCTTAAACTGGCCTGATGTTGTTTTGCTCACTTGTAGCTTGTGTTTGCTCTTTGATCTCATTTGCCCCTGTGCTAGGGTGTGATAATATTCTATGTGTGTGGGATGTGGGCACCGGGGAGCTGGTGTACCAGCTGAGTGAGGCCCATCCAGACCTGATATACAGCGTTAGCTGGAATCGTGATGGAAGTGTCCTGTGCACCACCTGTAAAGACAAAGCCTTGCGTGTCATTGACCCCCGGCGTGGAACGGTCCTAAAGGTTAGCCTGTTCCTTACTGTTTCCTCAATCTTTTGTTCCATATATATATCTTCAGTTCAAATTCAGATATGACAGATTTGTGTGAATAGAGGAATAATGAATACTCGACTCCGTGTTCAAAAATGTATGACTTTCATTGCATTTGATAACAAAATATTAAAGCAAGTGGCATCTGCAAACAAATGATGCTAGAGCTTTTCTCAGAAGTAACTTTTTGCAATATATTGATGATGTTACACTTAGGTGCGGGAAAAGGTCCATGAGGGCACCAGGCCAATGAGGGCCGTCTTTATGGCTGATGGGAAAATCCTTACGACCGGATTCAGTCGCATGAGTGAGAGACAGCTCGCCCTTTGGGATACGGTGAGCATTTTTCAGAGGAAAATAGTGTGGTCTCTTAAGACCCCATTATGTTATTTGAGTCATCGGTGAACTGGTTTATTTTTCGTTTAACCGTAGAACACATATGCAACCTTTCCCCCCTTAAATGCACATGTGGGTCAAAAAAAAGACCCAGGTGAGATTTCGATGCTTTTCTTTATAAAACTACTTGATTATTCAAATTTACTATTTTTTATAAATAGGCTGTATGAAAGAAATGTTAGCAATTTCCATGTTTGGTGGTAAAATATTAAACGCCTCAATATATAAGACCCACAAATGCATTCTAGGGGTACTGATGCAAATTCTCATATACAAATAAATGTAAAAACAATTTAAAAAAAAAAATCAAAGAAACATTAATTGAGAAATACTTGGAGATCAAAAGTGAGAAAGTAGACAGCTGTACAATTTTTGACACGCATGCATTCTAGGCTTAAACCTATTTTAACGTCATCTGTACTCCTAAAACTGGAGGTACCAGTCTGTAAGCATTACACTTAACTTGTCTCTTCTGCACACATGGATATCTCAGACATCCCTTTTGTGTACAGCAGGTGCATGTTAAGCATGCAAATGAAAGTAGTATAAACACTTTTACATCATGTTTCTGGATGTCTTCAATGATTTCACAATAGTGTTTTTGTGTTTGTTTGTTTGTGTGCTTAACACCACTTTTGAAACATTTAGTTATAGAAATAGTTCACCTAAAATTCAAATTCTACCATTTAAAATTCTGTCTTCTGTGGAACACAAAAGAAGATGTTGGCCAGAACGTTAGCCTCGGTCACCATTCACTTTCATTGCATCTTTTTTCCATGCATTTAAAGTGAATGGCATCTGACAGTAACATTCTGCCTAAAATCTCCTTTTGTGTTCCACGGGAGAAAAAAGGTATACAAGTTTGCAACAAAAATGATGACAGAATTCTCATTTTGGGGTGAGCTATCCCTTTAAAAAATTAGCCTCCCATTTATTTGAAGATTTTTGTTTTTTTGTCTTTGATTGGGAACAGCCCATGTTTGGGGACAGGCTTATTTTCGCTTTTGTTTTATGAAAATATTCCCTCAAATTGGAAGCTTCAGTACTCCTACATCATCAATTATCAGATATTCACTAATAATCCTAGCTGACATAAAACCATCCATATGGACTATTATTATTATTATTAGGGCTGCCCCCTG